>CAUYLG010031388.1:0-12229 GCA_963573385.1 Cacajao melanocephalus | reverse complement strand
AAAAGAAAAGAAAAGAAAAGAAAAGAAAAGAAAAGAAAAGAAAGAGAACAGAGCTGCCTCACTATGTTGCCCAAGCTGGTCTTGAACTGCTGCATTCAAGCAATCATCTCACCTTGGCCTCCCAAACTACTGGGATTATAGGCACCAAGCTCCACCATGCCCAGCCCTTCTCCACCCTTGAATAGCCCAATTTTTCTTTAAAGAAGAATGAGTACTTCATACCTCTGCTTTGTAACTTGCAATCATTATTTAAAATGTCTTAATCTGGCCCCTGAACCTGCTGCTAGACTTGGAAAAAACCTCAGTAAAGTCTGTTGCAATAATCCTCAAATTGTTTAAAATTATAGTCACTCTTTTTGTTCAGACTTTATTTAGACTGTATTTCAGGAACTGAAATTTCAATACTTCAATATGTATTGAGGATTTATAATATATATTTTCCCCCAGTGTGTTTGTGGAATAAGGAAATCCAGATAAAGATGAAAAAACAAAGTTAAAGTTGTATAGTGGGAATGATCACAGTGCCATGGCAGTACTGAAAGCAGCCTCCCATGATGGGAGCAAGTCAATACCTGGGCAAATTATACAAGATGTGGTGAAGTGAGGAGGGACAAGTCAATCATTGAGGCACTGACTGCCTGTGAAAGAACTGTAAACGCCACAGGGTCATATTAGTTATCTGTGTTACATTCCCTGCACCCTACCCAAAATGCTCATGTGGTAATTATGTTGTTTCAATGTACCTATAAATCAATATTCATTATAGATTTTTATCAATAGATGATTGATAATGGCTGTAATTGAAAATAAATATCTTGCCTATTATAGGTTTTTACATATTTAAAATGAAGCTATTGAGCAAGATTGACACCTGAAAGTCACAGACCTAAGACCTGTTTAATTCATTAGTGTGACTTGTTCATGCTTAATTAATATATGTAATGAGCTGTAAATGTGCATTGCTTTCAGACTATTAAGTGGTTATTTATAATAAACATACCTTTTGGTAGGTAGCGGAAAGGGCAATGGGCTCCAATTTGGAGACCTACATTCAGGTTGTAGCTGTCTGCTATATTCTATATTTATTTACTGGTATATATTTAACCTTTTATGAGCCTCATCAACAAAATTGAGCACATATACAGCATATATAAAATTGCCATTTTAACTTTTCTTGGTATAAATGCTCTGTGCTATGCTATGGACATATTTATAATTTATATCTTCATTCACAAAATATATTGTGAGACACAAAACTTCTATTTAAAAACTAGTTTTGGGCAAATGTTATCTATTTCATTATGGTAATGTTTACATATAATAATATGTAGCAATGCTCTATGATGAAAAGCCAGTGTAAAAACCCTATTGCTAAACTATTTATACTTCATAATATTCTTGATAGAGTTGCACACATGGAGAGTTTATTTATGCTTTCTAGATTATTTTTTAATATTTGCTATTAATTTCACATTTTGTCACTTTATTTGAAGAAAAATAGTCAAAAAATTTATTTAACAGCAATTTTTCTTATTATGAATAATGTGCGCTGACTTTCGAGAGGTTTTAATTATAACTCATCTTTGTAAAGAAAAAGTAACTCCCAGTAAAAATCCATGTAACATAGATACGTATTTTTTAGAACTTTTTTTTCTTGATATTGTGATAGGATTGGGGTAGGTGACATTTTTGAACTTTTCTATTTCACACATTTGTAAGATAACTCTGAACACTCAATAAACACTTGCTGACTGAGAATTTGAAACTCCTTCCTCTAGCTCAGAGGAGCTTAACAATTTCTATATATCATCTTTATTTCTGAAACTATACAGTGTTGTTTCCTTTGTTTTTGGTTTACAAATCTGTGTTGAAGACAAATATACTAAGACCTACTCACATATTTAGCTATAATTTTTATATTTATATGCATATGGATTGTGATAGTTATATGTTTGTGTATGTAGTATTGAAGGTGAGATGAAGAGAGAAAGGGATTGCCATTATTTGTCACTATGATGCCATATTTGAATCACCCTTTAAAAATAATTTTGCCTACATACTTCTCACCAGTATTGAGTTTCTGAGGAGGTAGGATACTTATTTATTCAGTACAAATTGTTCATTTATTCTGGATTATTAGTTTCTTATCAGAAAGTATCTGGGTAAAACTGCCTACAGTTAATCTGTATATCCCAACATGACTTTTATAGATGCCAAAACGAATAACAAGACAGCATCACTGACATTAAGCCAGTGTAAACAGTATTACTGCATAGCTACTAAATGTAGACCTTTAACTGGTTCTGCAAAACCACTGTGAGATATTTTGCACTGTTTTCCCAGTATTGTGTTTGTACACCCATATACACCATATAATACACACCAGGCATAACACCAAATACGTACAGATATACATACATGCCTTCTAAGTGTATATTGAATACTGTGTGTATGTGTGAAATTTCACTTCAGATCTATTTATAAAATATTATCTGAAAAATATAAATATTATACAAAAAAATTAGAGGTGTTTCTCTGCATCTAAACTGAAACTTTCCTTCCTTCTGACAACCAACAATTACCAAAATAATTTCTTAAGTGCTTTTGAAATTCAGGTTTATAAATCCTATTCTCTTTTAGACTTTCTGTAAAGAAAATTTCCTTTACTCTCATTTTTGAAAGCACAATCCACATTCCACTTCTTAAATATTTTCTAGATAGTTTTATAGAAAGAATGTGAAAGGTTTTAGGCATTTGCTCTTTCTTGCTCTTTTTAGAAGGGTTCACTTTATTCCCTCTAATTTTTCCACCTTTGAGTTGTGTGACTTTTGCCAAAATACTTAGAATACTGAGTCTGTTTCTTGTCTAAATAGAAAAGATAATGGGAATGCCTACCTCATAATATTTTTGGGAAAATTAAATATTTTTGGGAAAAAAAATTTGGATTGTCTCAAGCTGAAAAGACTAAATTTTCTTAAATGTTAAACTCCATTCATAAAATTGAGTTGTTTCTTAAATATTTCAAACTTCAATTTTATATTTAAAATATTTGATTTTATTTTTTAAGCAGTTTGAAAGCTTGACAGAATTTAACCCAGAGAAGGAAAACCTTTGTTAACCCTTAATCAAATCATATAAATTTAATTAATATAAACTTATAGTAAATCAACTTATTTTGAAAATCCAATCAATGAATACATTTAGTTAGGTTTTCCTTATATTGTCTAACTTAAAATCATAAGTTTTTTTTGGGACAGAGTCTCGCTCTGTCACCCAGGTTGGAGTGCAGTGGCACGATCTTGGCTCACTGCAACCTCTGCCTCCTGGGTTCAAGCAATTCTCCTGCCTCAGCCTTCCAAGTAGCTGGGATTATAGGCATGTGCCACCACGCCTGGTTAATTTTTGTATTTTTAGTAGAGATGGGGTTTCACCATGTTGGCCAGGCTGGTATCAAACTCCTGACCTCCAGTGATCCGCCCGCCTCGGCCTCCCAAAGTGCTGAGATTACAGGCGTGAGCCACCGCCCTTGGCCCATAAGTTTAATATCAATTACGCATTTCAAATTAAACTTTCAAGACCAAAATCGTGAATTTTCTCAAAAATCAACATTTAATTATACACAAATTATGCTGAATTTATGTAAAATTAATGTTTATCTTATCAGCTCTATACTCAAACTTTATCTTCCCAGAATAAAAGAATCACTTACATGATTAAGAAAACAAAATTACCATCTCAGAGGGACAAAGATTATTTTTTTTTTAACGTATTCTTTTCAGCTTTCTATGTCATTAAGGAAAATCATAAAAGGAACAAAAAGCCACTACAATTATTTTAACGTTTAAGTTACTGTTCTCAGTTCCTTCCCAGTCCACAGGTCAATACACTGAGTTCTTTTTACAGTTGCCACATCTACAAGAGGTCATAGTGTCTAACTCTTTGCAATCTAAGATACAAAATTTTATTTGATATTATTCTACAACTATAATTGTATAATTGTGTTCAACTAGTTACTCAATAATTGGATTCTGTAGATTGTGGATCCTAGATTGTGTTCAACTAATTACTCAAGAATTGGATTGTATACTCCTTCATTACTGTCTAATTACAATTTGTGACAGTTTAGTGCTTCTTTCTAAGTCAAGTTTTTGGATACCTCTGCTCTTACTCTCATAATGTGGTTCTCTAGAGTCTTGGTAATGACTTTTGGTATTTCAAATATTTCCAATTTATTCCTTTATTTATACTTTATTAAACAAGGCCACCAAAGGATGGTCCAAGGGCCGGATCTGGAAACCCTATTAAATTATTTATCATATATGGCTATTTTGCAATAGTGACATATTTGAGTAGTATAATGAAAACTATATGGCCTACAAATCTGAAAATATTTACTCTCTGGTCCTTTACAGCAAACTTTGGTGGCTTGTGTTTAATTTATATTAATATTAGCTATTCCTAGAATATTAACTCAAAACATCTATTTGTCCTAACATTTCAATATTTTTTGCTGTAGAATTGGCTCATCTTCCTGAAACTGATTCTCCTAAAACATTTCATCAAAAAGGGCAATTGTCTACACTATGTACTTAAAAATGGTAGAGCTGCTGTTTCTTTCCCTTTCAGACTTTAGCTGCCTGAACTAATTTACACCAAAAGCTTAATTCGCTCCCTAACTGTATCTCCTATAAGTTGTCTTAGCAACAGTTGGAAAATAGGCATTTAAAATTGCTTTTGAAAGAAGCCTGTTTAGAATGAAATAAACATTTTAATGTGAAAATACATAGAATTTTCTAACAGAGTCAAGATAATTCTGACCTCTGGGAGGTTATAACTTGAATATATTGAAGAGTATGGAAATAAATCTCAGATCCCTCATCATAAAGAAATGCTTAACTGTGAATATAGAATGAAGAGTAATTTGTATACTATCAAGTTATTTGATCATAAATAGGAAATATGAGGTTAATTTAAGATTTTTGTATTATATCTTTTTAATTTTAAAAGACTATTTACAAATATATATTAGTAAAGTACTCTTTACCCCTCAGTAAGAACAGAGTGAAATGAGCAAGATATTGCCCCAATTCTAAAATATTTGTACATTTATAGAGGAGATGTATGTTTATGAATATAATTGTCACATGGCAAACTACCCTAAGTGCTGTGAAAAATGTATTTTGCACAACAGGAGCACATGAGATTCACTTAAACCGGAAAGTCTGGATGGGCTTATTGAGAAAGTGGCAATAAGCTGTACCTTGAAATACGAATGTTTTCTGAAGTAGAAATAAAAAAAAGTGACAAGTTTTTCAGATCAAGGGAACATGTGCACCAAATATCCACGCTAGAGATTAATCTCTTTGGTGCTACTAATCTCCTGATATAATATAGTTGCAAAATGTTATCATTAATAATATCCTTGTCAGTAATAAAACTATTTTGCCAGTCTTGTATTCAAATTTTAGCATTATACTTAAATGCTAGATATTCATCATGCAAAATAAAATTGTGATTTGAAAAGCTCACTGACGTTTAAAAAGAAAAATATATAAACAGACAATTGGTCTTTCCAGAGTATAGCTTTTCAAAAAAAGATTAAACTGCTGCTGCAGCATTTTAAATATAGCATCAACAGACAGCACAATTCTTTTTCTAATTTTCTCTATTAGATTTCTTATGTTCTGAATAGCATTTGATTAGAAAATACAAATATTAATATTTGAGACCACATGCCATGAGCATCACAAAAATATTCATTTATGTTTAAAACTAGAAAGGAGGCTAGTCTTACATTTTCTTAAATCATATTTAATAAACAAGGTACTTTTTTTTTTCTAGGAGGTACTGATCTCTCTCTTTTTTTTTTTTTTTTAGGAAGTGCTTATCTCACACTGAATATATGTGTGGCACAATTACACACAGAGATTGCTTCTCACACAGGAAGCAAGTTGAATTGAAGGAGCACAATACCATCTAGTGTCAGCTACATACAGCATCTACTAACTAACATGGAGAAGAATGGTAGACTAAATTAATATGGAGAAAAGAATGGAAAACAAACCCTATGTGCTCTCTTAAACAATTTGAGAAATAAATGTATTATCTAGCATTGGGTGCTTCGTCCTCTCCCTTATCTTTTATTTACTTTTGTACCAAATTCTGAAGAAAAAATATCAGTTTTTTCACCAATAGTCTTCCATTTTGCTGTCGACCCCACAAACAATAGCCCAACAGATTACTAAGCAATACTTTTTATTTGAGTGGTCTATTGAGTTGAAATCATGTCAACCCATATTAGTGTCATTCAGAAAATTTTCTATGGTACCATTTAGTAATAATTCATCCTTGTTTGGAACATTTTGGTAAGTCTGCTTTCATTGATTCTTGCCTTTTGTCTTTCATTGCAGTGAAAATTTGACTTGTCCCCAAATTGGACCAAGTGAACTGCTTTAGGAATTTGTACATATCTGGAATTTAACTCAAATTTAAATGAGATTTCCTCCATGTTTTGTCCTTATATTTTAGGAACCGTAGGTGCCAGAGCCCTGTCCTATGAATTTGTCTCTTCAAAAAATTGCTCTAGGGATTGGTTTTACTGATTGGACAAAAAAACACAAGTATATTGAACCAACTATAACAAAACAGATCATTTCTCTTTTATGTACATCAGGTAATGTCTTCACAATCAGATTATGAGATCTCTAATTACAGAAGAAGATTTTTATATTTTCTACTAGCAAACATTTGTCCACAAAAGTTACTGAAAAACAGCTGCTATCTGGAATGTGGCTTGAAATATATCCTGTTATACTAAAATGGTATTGATATGATTTTTAGTTGTCCTATTGGAGAGATTTTATAAGAACTCAATCCACATCTCATATGTTTTGACAGCTTTGTTGAGATATAAATTACATGTTAAAAACTACATGCATTTAATATGTACAATTTGAACATTTTTGGCATATCTATGCTCCCAGGAATTTATCATCTACAACCAAGACAATCAATATCTCCATCAGTCCCCCAAATTTTCTTCTGTCCCTGTGTAATTCTTCTTCCTACCTGCCATCACTAGGTAGTATGGGCTAAATTCTGCACTGCCCACCCCTGCACCCCCCACTGCTATTTTATATATTGAAGTCCTAATCCCTAGTACCTCAAAACATGACTATGTTTGGAGATAGGCCTTCAAAGAGGTAATTAAGCTACAAGGAGGTCATCAGGATTAGCCCTAATCAGATCTGACCAGTATTCCTATGAAAAAGAAAATTTAGACACACAAAGAGATACCAGGGTATATTTACACATAGAGAATACCATGTGAGTTACAAAGAGAGAAGGTAGCCATCTGCAAGCCAACGAAAGAAGCCTCAGAATGAAATTAACCTTCCAACATCTGATTTCAGACTTCTAGCCTCTGAAACTGAGAGGAAATATATTTTGTTTAAACCATCAGTCTGTGGTACTTTCTTTGAGCAGCCCTAGCAGACTATCATACCAGGCAACCACTGATTAGCCTTCTGTCACTATAGATTATATTGCATTTTCTGGAATTTTATATAAAGGTACTCTTTTGGTCTGGTTTATTTCATTCAGTGTAAGTTATTTGAGATCCATCCATACTGAATTATATCAATATTGATTATATCAATAATTTATTCCTTTTTATTATTAATATTTTGTTGAATGGATATACCACAGTTTATTCATCCATTTACTTGTTACTGGACATTTAGGTTGTTTCCTGGTTGGACTGTTACAAATCATGCTTATATGGACATATATTTACAAGTCTTTTATTGATACGTGCTTTCTTTGATCTTGGGTAAATATCCAGGGTTGGAATGGCTGGGTCATATGACAGGAGTATGTTCAGCTTTTTAAGAAACTGTTAAGCTATTTTCCAAAATTGTACCATTTTACATTCCCACCAGCAGTCTTTGAGAGTTCCAGTTGCTCTGGAACTGGAGTACATGTGCACTTTTTTTTATTGGAGTACATTTTTTTATTGCACTTTAGGTTCTGGAGTACATGTGCAGAACATGCAGGATTGTTACACATGTACATACATGGCAATGTGGTTTGCTGCCTCCATCCCCGTCACCTATGTCTGGCATTTCTCCCCATGTTATCCCTCCCCTAGTCCCCCCCAACAGACCCCAGTGTGTGAGAGTTGTTTTCTTATTACTGAGTTTTGGAGTTTCTAAATATATTCTGAACACAGGCCCTTTATCAAATAAATGACTTGAAAATAAACTCAGTCTGTCTTTTCATTCTCTCATTAGAATCTTTTATAAAATAGACAATTTAAGTTTCATTAAGTCAATTTATCAATTTATTCTTTTATGGATCATCTTTTGGTATTCCATTTGGAAAAATCTTTGTCTAACCAAAGGTCAAAATCTTCTCTTATGTTTTCTTCTAGAATTTTTAAAGTTTGATGATTTAAATTAGGTTTATAATTCATTTTGAGTTAGTGTTTGTGTACTATTTTTATTTTTGCTTCTATATGTAAAATCAATTAAGGTAATAATACTTTCTATCTTAAATGTCCTGCTAGCACTTACCTATTCCAATACTCATTCTACCTTCCCTTCTTCCTCCCCCCCTTTTTTTTTACATCCTTTCACCCAGACTTTAGATCCCATCTCCTTCTAAGTCCTCACACCCTTGCTGTGTCAATGATACTAACGTGGTTCAGACCCTTTCTCTCCCAGTTTCTTTCCTTCATATATATGCAAGTTTAAGTCTTCTTATTTAAAATAATAATAATGTCTTTTGAAGCTGCATATCTTTATAACTACATAACATTAACTTCCTTTGTTCTTTTCCTACAAAGCTATTCTCTTGAAAGACTTATCTATTCTCTCATTTCTCTCTCCTCCAACCCAACACTGCCAGGTTTCTTCCCTAGTCATTGCACTAACACTACTCTTACTATCAACATTTGTGATTTCCCTTTACCTCTTATACAGTTTTCATTGCAGTTTTTATGACACAGACCTCTGTGGGAGGAATTCACACTGTGTGGATCTCTCTTACTGGTGGGAATTTCTGAACTCTGTCTAATTCTTCTACATTGTCTCTCCTCCTTCTCTTTGTTACTTGAGACATGTTTTCTCCATATTCTCTCTTCTCATTCTATACATTCCACTGGTGACCACACATAAAATCAAGGATTCAAATGCCACCTTTAAAAAATGAATCTCCTGAGTAGATTTCTGGTCCAGACTTATTTACTCAGACCATCAACTTTCTGCTACATATGTCCAATAGCAATGTCAAGTGCAATATATGACAAACAAAATGCTATTCTTTCACCCAAACAGAGCCCCTTTGTACTTCCTGTGGGGGTAGACGGCACAGCATTCACCTTGTCACATCACCAGAAACCTGAGACTCATTGTTAACAACTGTCATCTCCATTCCTAATGAAAAATAACCCAGATATTTTAGTTGCATCTCCCACATATGTGTCCACTCTTTGATTCCTTCATTAACAATTCCTCCACACAAAATCTAACAGCAGCTAGCTTCATATAGTTTCCTGAACATGGCATATTGATACACTTCCAGGCCTCAGTTGAGTGGACAAAATTAAACTCACAAGGCAGTAATGGCATTCAATCCCTGAAAATTTTCCTGCTCTTTCTAAAAGGGTGACTATATATTCAGTCCATTAAAAAGTAAATGCCGATCTTATTATTTTGTTTCTTTTCTTTATGCTAATGGAAAATAACTTTATGATTTAAAATATAATTTATTGTACTGCTAATAATTTGTTTTGACTTGATGGTTAATGCTTGGGCATAACAGAATGAATGTATAAATGTAAAAGAACCATTTATGTGCTATAAATCATTGATATGATATTCTCAAAGTATTTTGTGAAAAGCATGGTAAGAAGTATGGATTCTAATGTATATGTAAGAAAATATAGAGATAGGTTAAAGAGTTAAAATATCATAAATCCCAAATTGTCTTACTTCCCATTATGTTTATCTTGTTGTCTAATATTAAAGGTTCTTATCATAAAATTATCTGCAAGGAAATAAAACATTGAATTAAGGACTGATGAGAGTCTTGAAAAAAGGAAGCGAAATGAAAATTCATACACTATCTTTTCCATTTCACTTAGTGTCCTGAAGCCAAACAGGGATATTCACTAGAATGAGCTGTAGAGACACTAAAACAGGGTACAAATCTGGATTCTACTGCTTGCTAGTTGTGTGACTTTAGGCAGATCATTAACCTTTGACTCTATAAACTTACTTATGAAGGGCAACAGTAAAAGCAAGGCTTCTTTAGTAAAAGAATTTAATGAAATATATGTGTGAATCAGAATAGGCTGTGCCATGGCTTAAAACTATAAGTTTTATTTCCCACTCATGCTCCAGATCTGTCTCGGTTGGGGAGCTGAGGTTTCAGCTTCATATTAACTTCTCTTTAGGACACAGCTTCACATACATCCACATCTGTAATGGTGCCACTCTTCCAAAGAATGAAATGAGAACATGGTGAGTTGGATGCTGACTTTCAAAGCTTCCACACAGAAGTAACACAAGTCACTTCTGCTCATATTTCATTGATATTTCAGGAGGAGGGAGAATCATATTCCTGCCATGTGCCCCAGGGGAGATCCAGAAATATTTATAACAATATTTATATCAATATATCATATTTAATGTATATGACATTTGACACATTCAATAGTAATGAAGAGATAATAATAGCTCACTGTATTGAGGGCTTACTCTGTTCATTGCACTCTGGAAAGGGCTTTGCTTCCATCATCTTATTCAACTCTCATATTGGCCCATAAGGCAAATGACTTGATCTGCCAGACATTGTTATTTGTCCTTCTAATATTCATTTGTCTGTTTTTTTTAATGACTAACAGAACTGAGGTTTCATTTGGAGTGACAGTGTTTAAAGCTCACATTGTTCTTAGAGCAATAGGGAAGCAGGTGAAAAACTTCTGGCCAAACTATGGTATGTGGAATTCCATGAACAGAACATCCCTTCTTTAAAAAAAAAAAAAAGAAAGAAAGAAAGAAAGAAAAAAGAAAAATGAGGCAGAAGGCAGAAATAATGTCAAGAGACAATGCAGCCATTTAGGGACAATAAGGTAAAAAGCATGGAGGTATGAAGGTAACCTTGGTAACATTGACCATGGCATCAGCATGATGCTGGTCAGATACCAGCAGTCTGTCATGTCTGGCCTTGCTGTATTGAGAGATAAGCCTGTTCTTGTTTGAGCTGAATTTTAAAGCGTGTTCTCTTATTTTAATCTAAATCATTCTTACCAGATATATATATATGCATGGCTTAATAAAAAAACAAAATGAGTCATACACAGGATAGATAAACTGACCAAAATAACAAGATCTATTAGTGCCAGAGCTAGAACTTGGATCTATAAAGACCTCACTCTAAAATTTTGGTGATTAACAAAGGACTATAAAATTTCCTGAATATTCAATCAATTCTAAACAGTTCAGAGTCAAATCCTAGATACTTGGTAACTTAAAACATGTGATAACCAAGTCATTAATAAAATTTTGGTATCACTAAGGAACTGAGCAATTCTTGATGTTTATAACCAGAGTTTGCAAAAAAATGCTTCAGTTCAGTGGTATCAAAGTTTTATAATTAATGTAAATTGGCAGTGTGATTTTAATGCTAAGATACATTTTTAAATAAAAGACTAACAACATGATGACTATAGGGTAACCAGTTTCTTCATTAGATCTCAGTTCCTTCACAAATGAATGGGTGTAGTTGATGAGGTGATACTCATTACTTTCTGATCTGTGTAATCTATTATTTTACTGTGATGATGAAAGCAGGTACATCTTAGAAAGCTATCCATTCTTTTCACACTAGCCATATAGAACAACAGGTACTTATTTGTTTTAATATCTATCTTCTCCACATCTGAAAATTTCATGAGGGTACAGCCATGCCTATCTTGATTACTCTGTGCTTCTAGCCTTTAATAGAGGATCTGTGCAAAATATATTAATTGATGAGAAAATGTTAAATATCATTCTGCTTAGAAATGGGAGAAAACATAAGGAAGCTTTTTTCCAGTTCTGTGAAGAAGGTCATTGGTAGCTTGACGGGGATAGCGTTGAATCTATAAATTACTTTGGGTAGTATGGCCATTTTCACAATATAGATTCTTCCTAAACATCAAAATGTGGAACTTAAAGAATTAGTC
>CAUYLG010031387.1:0-12557 GCA_963573385.1 Cacajao melanocephalus | reverse complement strand
AATTCCATTTGACCCAGTAATCCCATTACTGGGTATATATCCAACGGATCATAAATCATATTATGAAGAAACATGCACATGTATGTTCATTGTGGCACTGTTTACAATAGCAAAGACCTGGAGCCAACCCAAATGCCCATCAATGATAGACTGGACAGGGAAAATGTGGCACATATACACCATGGAATATTATGCAGCCATAAGAAACGATGAGTTTGTGTCCTTTGTAAGGACACAGATGATCCTGGAAACCATCATTCTCAGCAAACTGACACAAGATCAGAAAATCAAACACCACATGTTCTCACTCATAGGTGGGTGTGGAACAGTGAGAACACATGAACACAGGGAGGGGAGCATCACACACTGGAGTCTGTTGGGGGTGCTAAGGGAGGGACTTTCCCAACCTAGAAAAGCAGGCCAACATTAAGACTCAGAAAATACAGAGATCACTACAAAGATATTGCTCAAGAAGAGCAACCCCAAGACAGGGTTAAAATGTAGGGAAAAAATGCCAAGGGCAGCCAGAGAGGAAGTTTGTGTTACCCGCAAAGGGAAACACATCAGACCCAAAGAGGATATCTTGGCAAAAACCCTACAAGCCAGAAGAAATTGGGGGCCAATATTCAACATCCTATCACAAGACATGGGTGCCCTCTCTCACCACTTCTATTCAACATAGCAGTTAGTGGAAGTTCTGGCCAGGACAATCAGGCAAGAAAAAGAAATAAAGCATATTCAATTAGGAAAAGAAGCAGTCAAATTGTCTCTATTTGCAGACAACATGATTGTGTATTTGGAAGACCCTATCATCTCAGCCCAAAATCTCCTTAAGCTGATAAGCAATTTCAGCAAGACCTCAGGATACAAAATCAATGTGCAAAAATCACAAGCATTCCTATACACCAATTACAGACAATCAGAGAGCCAAATCGTGAGCTCTCATTCACAATTCCTACAAAAAGAATAAAATACCTGGGAATACAACTAACAAGGGATGTGAAGGACCTCCTCAAGGATAGCTTCAAACCACTGCTTAAGGAAATGAGAGGACACAAACAGATGGGAAAACATTCCATGCTCATGGTTAAAAAGAATCAATATCATGAAAATGGCCATACTGCCCAAGGAATTTATGGATTCAGTGCTATCCCCATCAAGCTACCATTGACTTTCTTCACAGAACTGGAAAAAACCACCTTACACTTCATATGGAACCAAAAAAAGAGCCCACATAGCCAAGAGAATCCTAAGCAAAAAACAAAACAAAACAAAAAACAAAACAAAGCTGTAATTATCATGCTACCTGACATCGATCTATATACTACATGGCTATAGTAATCAAAACAGCATGGTATTGGTACCAATAGAGAGATATAGACCAATGGAATAGAACAGAGGCTTCAGAAGAAATGCCACACGTCTATAACCATCTGATCTTTGACAAACATGACAAAAACAAGCAATGGGGAAATAATTCCCTGTTTAATAAATGCTGTTGGGAAAACTGGCTAGCCATATGCAGAAAGCTGAAACTGGACCCCCTCCTTACACCTTATACAAAAATTAACTACAGATGAATTAAAGATTTAAACATAAGACCTAACACCATAAGAACAGTAGAAGAAAATCTAGGCAACATCATTCAGGACATAGGCATAGGCAAGGACTTCTTGACTAAAACACCAAAAGCAATGGCAACAAAAGCCAAAATAGACAAATGGGGTCTAATTAAACTTAAGAGCTCCACACAGCAAAAGAACTATCATTAGAGTTAACAGGCAACCAACAGAATGGGAAAAAAATTTGCAATTTACCCATCTGACAAAGGGCTAATATCTAGAATCTACAAAGAACTTAAACAAACTTACAAGAAAAAAACAAACAACCCCATCAAAATGAGGGCGAAGGATATGAACAGACACTTTTCAAAAGAAGACTTTTATGCAGCCAACAAACATGAAAAAAAGCTCATCATCACTGGTCGTTATAGAAATGCAAATCAAAACCACATTGAGACACCATCTTAAGACAGAATGGCGATCATTAGAAACCCTGGAGATAACAGATGCTGGAGAGGATGTGGAGAAATAGGAATGCTTTTACACTGTTGTTGGGAGTGTAGATTAGTCCAACCATTGTGGAAGACAGTGTGGCAGTTTCTCAAGGATCTAGAAATAGAAAGACCATTTGACCCAGCAATCCCATTACTGGGTATATACTCAAAGGATGATAAATCATTCTATTATAAAGACACATGCACAAGTTATGTTAACTGAAGCACTGTTTACAATAGCAAATACTTGGAATAAACCAAAATGCCCATCAATGATAGACTAGATAAAGAAAATGTGGCACATATGCTCCATTGAATACTATACAACCATAAAAAAGGATGAGTTCGTGTCCTTTGCAGGAACATGGATGAAGCTGGAAACCATCATTCTCAGCAAACTGACACAAGAACAGAAAACCAAACACTACATTTTCTCACTCATAAGTGGGTGTTGAACAATGAGAACACTTGAACACAGGAAGGGGGACATCACACACCTGGGACTGTTGTGGGGGTTAGGGGAGGGATATTAGGGGGTGAGAGAATTGCATAGGGATAACATTAGGAGAAATACCCAATGTAGATGATGGGGGGATAGATGCAGCAAATAACCATAGCATGTGTATACCTATGTAATAAATCTGCATGATCTGCACGTGTACCCCAGAACTTAGAGAATAATAGAAAAATAAAAACAACTGTTTCTACCACAGAGTTTATCAGATATTGAGAGGAAACTTGACATGAAAGTTGAGCCTTAAAATAAACTAGTTACTGAATTCTACCAGTATTCTGTAGAAACCCATGTGATTCTAGATCTTTCTTTTTTGCTTCTCTTTGTGTGTGTGTGTTGTGCACATAGGCACTTTTGAGAGGTTCTGAGGACTGAATTAAAATGACTGCAAAGCACTTACAGAACTAAGTGGTGATTTTAAGGAGAAACATAATCTACTTTTTCTTTTTAAGGAAGGTATGAAGGAATTGAGAGAATGAAGAAGGAGGCTGGAGCACAATCTAATGAGTGGGTGAGACAGACCTTATAACTCCCAGCTGCAGAAGGATGAATGTGAGCTTTGGGGTGGAGCAAGCATGTGGCTTTAGTGGGAAGATGTGGAAGTACTTGCCATTCCTCAGGGTTGACACCCTATCCCTTTTTGCTGAGGTTTTCTTTGTTCTTGTTATTGTTGGTTTCATGTGATAATTCATGGCACATAGAGAAAAAGCCATGACTTGACTCTTTTTTCATTAGAGTAGGAAAATTTATTATAATAAATGCTGGGTTAAGAGTCTGGGCATTGGAGAAATTGGAATCCTGATTTTACCTCTTGCTAGCTGTGCAAATCCGGTCAAATTCTTAACCTTTTAAGCCTCAGTCTCAGCATCTGGAAATGAGGCTGCTCAGTATCTATGTATGGAAATTAAATAAACTGATGCCCCAAATTTCCTTTGTACAAGGATGAGACACTAAAGAAGGACTTAATAAATGTGAGTTGTCTATTTTATTTTAATCATTTTAATCAATTCTTTTTAAATTTTAAATTAAATTAAATTAATTGTTATTGATACAGAGTCTTGCTCTGTCACCCAAGCTGGAGTGCAGTGGTGCTATCTTGGCTAAGTGCGACCTCCACCTCCCAGGTTCAAGTGATTCTCCTGACTCAGCCTTCTGAGTACTGGGACTATAGGCATGTGCCACCACCCCCAGATAGGCTAATTTTTTTTTGTATTTTTAGTAGAGATGGGTTTCACCATTTTGGCCAAGCTGGTCTCAAACTCTAGACCTCAGGTTATCCACCTGCCTTGGCCTCCTACAGTGCTGGGATTACAGGCATGGGGCGCTGCACCTGGACTTTTTTTTTTTTAATGATACGCCAGATTTTTTCAAGTTTTTGCTCACATAAATTTTCAGAGAGCCTTTTTTCTGGCCATAAAGACAGAGGTTAGGCAATACTGATTTCATGCCTTCATTGGAGCTCAAAACACGTTGCTTTGCATTTTTTCTGTTTTCTTGTCTTTCATTTTTCAGTACACTGAATTCTCTTGAGCAGAGGGAATGTTGTGAATATTGTTCATCTTGGTATGCGACTAACAAGTACCTAGCCCAATACCTACAAATATTGTTTCTATTTGTTCCTGAGATATTTATGGAGTGTTTGCCATGACCAGATATTGTGCTAGAACCAAGCCTACAATGGCGTACAGACCATATTTTTAAGAAGGTGACAGTCTAGTGATGGATATGGATAAACATCCAATAAAAATATAGTGTGTTAAAAGAGAAGTTTCCTTTTTTACCTTTATTAATATACTTAGAAAAGATCAGAGAGGGCTTCCTGGAGGAAAAAGTAAATTTAAGATAATACATGTGTATCTATGAGAACTTGGGTATATTGCTTTATTTTTTTCCAAAAACAGAACCTGAAGAAAGGATTTGGGTGTAAGTAATTTACTTGGGAGGTTCTCCTAGGAGGAAGAATTAAGAGAGTGAGGAGAGTGAGGTGGGTAAGGAAGAAAAGCCAGGAAAAGGTGCATTGTTGAACTGGGTACTTCTGTTGGCAAATGGGAGGTAGAGCACCCTTTACATTTTCCCTTTGAAACCCCAGAGACTGGGGCATTTATCTACTGACTGATTCCTCTGTTGGAGGAGAGTTACTTTCAGAGGCTTTAACCTTCTTATATTCCTGGCTATGCACAGAGGCTGAGCAGGCTACCTTGGCTTCAGAAACAATTTAAGGAAGAAAGTGGAGGAATTTGTATGGAAGGAAAGGAGGATGATGCAGTGGGAACTGTCCAGCAACACTTTGGCTGAAATTGCTTCAAGCTCACCATGCATAATGCTGAGGGCCTTGGCCATGTCCCCACCAAGTTAAAAAAATAAAGTGCCTTGAGAGGCTGAGATGGGCAGATCACGAGGTCAGGAGTTCCAGACCAGCCAGCCCGGCCAATATAGTGAAACCCCATCTCTACTAAAAATACAAAAATTAGCTGGGTATAGTGGTGTGTGCCTGTAGTCCCACCTACTCAGGAGGCTGAGGCAGAATAATTGCTTGAACCCAGGAGGTGGAGGTTATGGTGAGCAGAGATTGCACCACTGCACTCCAGCCTGGGCAACAGAGCAAGACTCCGTCTCAGTAATAATAAATAATAATAATAATAATGATAGAAGTACCTTACCCCTGTAACTCATGGGCAGATTTTCTGGATTCAAGGCATCTTAAGAGCTCTGAAAACCATGTTAGAAATTCTTGCAGCCTCCTACAACTGCATATTGTGAGGGCTCAGTGTGGGTTCCTTCTGTAATTACCTATGAAGTATAATTGGGATATAAAGCATCAGTAAAGTAAATGTATAATATATTCATTGAAACTAAAATGTGTTTCATATTCTCTCAAAGCCTGATTTATCTCTGCCTCTTACCATGCTTTATCGAATTATCAGCCCCCTGAGGAAGCAACTGATATTGCTTCCTGAAAAAATAATGACTCTTTTCATAGCAGGAGAACAAGTAGTCTAAGGGAAAAAGAAGAACAGGATGCATCCAAATTATCTGAAGAATTCACAATGTTTGATGGCCACAGTTTCCTCCTGGAGATGTGGAGGAAAGGAAGAGTGCCTCTGAAGATCTCCAGTGCTTAGGTTTCAGAAGAGATTGAACAAAACTCTCAGCTCCACAAATAAATATTTCCAAAAGAATAGCTAGCATTTTTATTATTACTTTTAGATAAAATCTCGCTCTGTCATGAGTGCAGTAGTGCAATCTTGGTTCACTGCAACCTCTGCCTTTCAAGTTCAAGCATTTCTCCTGCCTCAGCCTCCTGAATAGTGGCGATTACAGGCATGTGCCACCATGCCCAGCTAATTTTTGTATTTTTAGTAGAGATAGGATTTTTCCATTTTGGCTAGGCTGGTCTCTAACTCCTGGCCTCAGTAATCTACCTACTTCAGCCTCCCTAAGTGCTAGGATTACAGACATGAGCCACCGCCCCGGTCTCTTCCTGATAAAGTTTATAAACTTCCCCAAATATAAATCTTCTCCTAAAACTACTTTATCAGAAAAAATTATGATTCTCTTCTGTGATAGAAAGTGCCTGTGTTCTGGTGACAGACAAACCTCCAAATTCTGGCTACGTTATTAATTTAAAGCTCCTTGATCTCAAGATAGAAATTTAATCTCTTTAAAAATAAAAAACAAAAACAAAAACAAAGAAAAAAAAGAAATTTAATCTCTTTGAGTCTGCATTTCTTCATCCTCAAGGAGAGAAAGAGAAATAATACCAATTTTACAGTTTTGTTGCAGGGATTAAATGAGGTGATATCCATTAAACTCCATTTGAAACGTCAATATTTACCAATGTCAGTTCCTTCCTTAATCCCTTAGCTGAGGGGTCATGAAGCAGCCCTGGATTCCCTCTGCAAGCTGATTCTACATCCCCTGGGGATGTCTCTCACCTATAGTGTAGTCATTATAGCAGAGTCTCCAAAGCTTTGAGAAGCAGGCATAAATTCATTTTATTTATTTACTGGGTTTTAAAAATTATTTTACTTGCTAGACGATTTATTATTTACATATTATACTTTTGTTAAACTTTCAATGGACTGTCCTGTCTAAAATGAACAAAATGTGGGGCCAGGTGCGGTGGCTATGCCTGTAATCCTAGCACTTTGGGAGGCCTGAGGGTCAGAAGTTTGAGACAGCCTGATCAACATGGCAAAACTATGTCCCTACTAAAAATATAAAAATTAGCTGGGCTTGTTGGTGTATGCCTGTAATCCCAGCTACTCGGGAGGCTGAGGCAGGAGACTCGCTTGAACCCTGGAGGCAGAGGTTGCAGCGAGCTGAGATTGTGCCACTGCATTTCAGCCTGGGCAACAGAGCGAGATTCTGTCTCAAATAATAATAATAATAGTAGAATATGGAAATGATGGGAAACAGATCCTCATAATGGTCACCCAGAAGAAAAGGGAACAAAGGCTGCATACACACAATTGATGGCAGATAAAAACCAAATGGTCAATAAATATATGAAAAGACACTTAATTTCGTAAGGCATCATGCAAGTGAAAATACATATTATGAGATACAACGTGAAATCCATCAATTTGCAAAATCTTATAGGACTGATCATATTGAGAAGTCACAAGACGGTAGAGCAGTGGAGTTCCCCACGCACTGCTGGTGGTTGTGCAAATCAGCTCAGTTGAAGAGCAGTTAGGCAGTATGTGGAAAGTTGGAGGTACACCCACCCTTTCATTGAGCCGTCATGATTTTAGGTACATCCTCTGGAGAAACTCATATGTGTCCACAGAGACCTGTGAGCCTGTTGTTAGCAACACAAAACCAAGGGGGGGTGGGCAACTTAAATATCCAGCAAGAAACTTGGTTCATTATATTTTAGTCATCTTTCAAGCTAGAATACTGTTCAAATGTTAAAAGAATGAGCTATAGCAATATGTATCAGCACAAAAAAAAATCTCTAAGATGTACTGTTTTATTAAATGCATGTCACAACATTTTCATTTGTATACAAGAACACAAATCAAAGGATGCTCATGGATGCTTACTGCACCAGTATTACAATTGTGCAAAATTGGAGACAACTTAAATATCTGCCAACAGGAGAATTCAGCCATAATTCTGGCAGATTCATAACATGGATTCCTAAGTGGCAGCTGAAACAAATTAGGGCCTTAACATTTATGTGGATACATATCAAATGCAGAAAGAAATATGTACATTTTTAAAAAGTTAAGAGCATGTAAAATAATACCAGGTATTGTTTAGCATATACATATGTATTCATGTTAATGGTATCTGTGTAACTAAAGTAAAGGAGAAACACTGGTGGATAAAAAAAACATGGACTCTTTGTCTTGAAGAATGTAGAAAGGGAAGGGGCTACAAATGGGGTTAGGACAGGTCTTTTACCCATCTGAAATATTTCTTTCTATTTTTTTTTCAGGAAACATAGTTATTACTAAATTGATTCACATAGGAACACAAAACTAATAAAAATTCAAGTAATTACTCATCAAAACCCCAAATCCTCCAGGACCAGAAGTTAAGTTCATTTTTTTTTGGCATTTTAAGAAATATGAAATATGTTAGAATAGAAAAAAACAGATTTGAAAACTACACAGTTCAATTTATGAAGCAAGTAATTAATGTAAACAACAATGAAAATATGGCAGGAAAATGAAAAATAGATCAAGGGTCTCAAACTCAGATGCCCAAACAAGACTAGGAATGTTACACAAATATTTGACTCAGGTCATGCATATTTCAATACAAAGAAGGGAAATCCATGGACAAGTGTAATGTATAAGCCCTACATAAAAACAATAGTAAAAGTAATAATAATAGGAAGAAAGAGGAGTAATAACATTTAAAGAACCTGATATATAAAATGCACTGTTTAAGCACGTTTAATGTAGTAAGTGAAAAGTATACTAATATAAGTATTTAAAGCAGCTGTTACTTTTATCTTGGTTTTACAGATGCCAAAATGGAGGAAAAAATTTAAGTTTGTTTTGTAAAGTTATATACACATTAGTATTGAATTCAATTTTTGAGCCCAGGCAGTCTGGCTCCAGAGCTTACTACTTCTTGTTTCTTCAGTCTTACTGCATAAGTATTTAAGAACACTTACACACATATATATGCACATTTAAGGTAGATCTTTCCTACCATTCCTCATTGAACAATTATATTTAATGTATATAAATATCCTAACAATATAATTTCAATCCAATCCAGTAACAATTTTAACCAGTAATAATACAATTATCTTCCACTATAAACATGTTTGTTTCTCTGAGAAATGAAGAATTAAAAATTAGTACTAATAGTAGTATTAAATCAGTTGATGTAATCATCAGTAAGTCAAAAGACAGAAAGTGTCTCCAACTGTATCATATAAAAACTAGCAGTCATCAAATGGTTAGAAGAAAGAACAAATAAATAGAACTCTAGTCCTGTTTTTCTCCCCTTAGGGTTGGAAAGACTTCTTTTTTTAATTAGCAAACTTTAAGTTCTGGGGTACATGTGCTGATCATGTAGGTTTGTTACATAGGTATACACATGTCATGGTGGTTTGCTGCGTCCATCACTCCATCATTTACATTAGGTATTTCTCCTAATGGTATCCCTCCCCTATTCCTCCACCCCCTGCTATCCATCCCCTCGCCCCCAACACCCTGACAGCTCCCAGTGTGTGATGTTTCCCTCCCTGTGTTCATGTTTTCTCATTGTTCAACATCCACTTATTAATGAGAATGTGCAGTCACATGCAGTGTTTGGTTTTCTGTTCTTGGGTCAGTTTGCTGAGAATGATGGTTTCCAGCTTTATCCCTGTCCTTGCAAAGGACTTGAACTCAACTTTTTTTTATGGCTGCATAGTATTCCATGGTGTATATGTGCAACATTTTCTTTATTCAGTCTATCTTTGATGGGCATTTGGATTGGCAAGAAACAGAAAGGATTTTCAGTTACAAAAAGAGGAAGTCAAATTGTCTCTATTTGCAGATGACATGATTGTATATTTAGATGACTTCATTGTCTCAGCCCAAAATCTTAAGCTGATAAGTAACTTCAGCTAAGTCTCAGGATACAAAATCAATGTGCAAAAATCACAAGCATTCCTATACACCAGTAATAGACAGACAGTCAAATTATGAGTGAACTCCCATTCACAATTGCTACAAGGAAAATAAAATACCTAGGAATATAACTTACAAGGGACATGAAGGACCTCTTCAAGGAGAATATTTCTTAATGGAAAATGGAAAATAAGAATCCTAATGTGAGAGAAATAAGTCTATTCCAATTTAGATAGCATTTTATCTATAAAATAAAAATACCACTTAAAAATCACTTTTCTTATGTTATTCCTTCCATTAGCTACAAGATCTAGGCAAGAAATGGCAAACCTGGTGTTTCTTCACCTTGGACTTTTCTCAGCTCCTCTGTGCCTGTTTGACAAACCAAGGAAACAGGATAAGCTGGTCTGGAGACTAATGCTCCAAACAGCTGCCAGCACACATACTTCTCCTGTCCGCTTCAATCACTTTATTCTCATTTCCCCATAAGCCCCTTTACCTCCCTCGGCAGTCCCAGGACTCCTTGTGTCTCCGTGATCTCCACCATCACTAGTGAAGACTAGGACAGCAATAAGTTTTTATTATCATATTCAACCCCTGCCAGCAGAGCTGAATGGTGTCCAATTCTTCGAAACTTTCCTTTAGTCCTTGCCACTGTGATGAATGAGCCTTCTTATGTGCTTGGTTTTAAGCTACCACAGATCCAAACATTAGTCTCCGCAGATGGAAAAAGATGGGCAAATACATTTACTTTATGGGGTTGTTCACAGTCCATAAAATATCCAGTTGAAAAAGAATTTTTTTTTCAGGCAGAGTCTAGCTCTGTTGCCCAGGCTGGAGTGCAGTGGCACAATCTTGGCTCACTACAACCTCCACCTCCCAGGTTCAAGCAATTCTCCTGCCTCAGCCTCCTGAGTAGCTGGGATTACAGGTACCTGCCAACACACCCAGCTAATTTTTGTATTTTTAGTAGGATGGGGTTTTGCCATGTTGGCTAGGCTGGTCTTGAACTCCTGACCTCAGGTGATCCACCCACCTCGGCCTCCCAAAGTGCTGGGATTACAGGCATAAGTCATTGTGTCCAGCTGTGAAGAGGGATATTTTTAATGAACAGAAACTCACCCCAACACTGTGCTGAATCCTCCTTATTCCTGGAATGAGCCCTGATATGGGAGGTTTTCCTTTTATCTACAGGGAGTTCTCTCCACTGGGGAAAAATGCAGAATTACAGACAGGACGCTGAGTAGGGTCTTGTTTCTTGTTTCCTTTACAGTCTAAATTATGATGATTGCTCTGGGTGCACCCCACTGTGTTGACATCCTGCCCAACTGAGCACATGCTGAGGCCAAAACAGAGTGGGCTGCATGAGTGGGTGCAGGAAAGACCTGCAGTGTTACTCAGCTCCCAGAGAGTAGAGGCCAATCCATGTGCAGAACTGCTTTTTTCACCTTGAATGGAAGCCCTGGTTTTAGGCATGGAATACTGGATGCCTACAGTGTGGCTTGTATGGGCTGCTGAGTTTTATGTCTTCAGACACAGAGAATGTAGGAGGCCAGATGGAGAAGTTTGCTTCAGATGGATCTGGACACAGATCTCCAGCCTCTTGGTTCTAATGGGGGATGATTCCAGATTGCGAAAGCTTTTTCTTCTGGCTGGTACAACTTTTGCCTTTACATATTAAAGCTCAAAGAAAGCTATCAGGAGGAAGACAACCCTTGCTGACTGTGGTTTGTCAGTTTTCTTGATGAAGCAATTCTGCTATGGAATTAGTTTAATTATGTGAGTTCTGGTCATTCATATGCAGGACTCTGGCTTTATAATTCAATCAACTGCTTAAATTACTGGAATAAAATGGAGTTTGGAACAGGGAAAATAACGCCAATTCTACTAATAACTGCATTATAAGTCTAATATATTGAATCTATCCTTCTGCACATCCTTCAGATAGGTATGACATCCTGTGCTACAGGAAGGATGCCTTATTCTTGGGGCAGAGGATTTTAGTCTGGGAATTAAGGGCATGGAGCTCAAACTTTCAGCTTGACCTTATTGAAAGAACAATGACCTATAATAAATGTGTAGGAAGTAGGATCATCACTATGCCTTCGGAGAGGTCTCCTTGTCTATAACTGCCACATGATTTGCCACTCATGGCTGACAGTCACTGTTGTGGGCATGATGGATGTTCTACAGCAGACTTCTGTTCTTTTTTTTTTTTTTTTGAAAGAAAGAAAAAGAGAGAAAAGAAGAAAGAAAGAGTGAAAGAAAGAAAAAAAAAGAATGTAACAGAGAAAGAAAGAGGAAGAGAAAGAGGGAGAGAGAACGGGATTCTTGTTCTATTGCCCAGGCTAGAATGCAGTCTAAAAATGGGTATTAAAAACCCCTTTTATGCCAATAATTGTGCTTAACAATGGAAACAGGAAGGAATAAGGGATGAAAATAACAAACAAGCAGCCAACCAATATTTTATTTAAGCCTGTGAAATGCTATGCAATTGCTGAGGAGTGATTTACTTCCAATTATGTGTTCACTTTTAAAATAGGTGAAATGTGATACTGAGAAAAATGTATGTTTTGTGTATTTGGGGTGGAGAGTTCTGTAAATATTTGTTAAGTTTACTTGTTCCAGGTCTGAGTTCCTGTATTGGGTGCGTATATATTTAGGATCGTTAGCTCTTCTTGTTGCATTGATCCTTTCACCACCATGTAATGTCTCTGTTTGTTTCTTATGGTCTCTGTTGCTTCAAAGTCTGCTTTATCAGAGATGAAAATTGCAGCTTCTGTTGTTTGTTTTTTTTTCTCTCCATTTGGTTGGTATGTCTTCTTCCATCTCTCTGTTTTGAGTCTTTGTGTACCCTTGCATGTGAGATGGGTCTAGATACAGCATACTGATGGATTTTAGCTTT
>CAUYLG010031386.1:0-70873 GCA_963573385.1 Cacajao melanocephalus | reverse complement strand
CTGGTTTCTTCCCATCATTGTAAGTTTATCCACCTGTCGTTTGTAATTGCCAACTTTCAAATTAGGTCTCTGAGTGGACGTCCAACTTGTTGATTCCCAGCGCCGAAATCTGAGCAACCCACTGCGCCGACTAAAACAGCGGCATCAAGATTCGTGGTGCTTTTCTGTCCAGGAATCTCCGGTCTGGCTTCCCTCTTGAATCCCTTTTTCAATCAGGCAAATAGGCGACTCTGCCTTCCCGAAGCTCCAAACGTCGACCAGAAGGGAAGCCAGTCCCGTTTACTCTGCACCGAGAACCACCGCGCCAGGGCGCCAGCAAAACCGCCACGCCGGCCACAAGAGTCGTGCTGGCGACCCGTGGGGCTCCTCCGCTGGGAATCTCCTGGTCCGTAGGAAACAAAAATTCATCTGTAAGTGTGGCGTCCTCTCGTTCTGTGTGCTTTCTCTGGGAGCTACAATCCTGAGCTGCTAGTAGTCAGCCATCTTGGATCCTGTAACCTTCTAGTTACTATTTTAATGACTACTAAAATTCCATTTTGATGCATCGAGGCCCAAATTGGGTGCCAATAGGTTGAATTGTGGGAAACATGGGGGGAGTGGTTGAGGGAAGAGCAAGGGGGAGGAGGGAAAGGAAGGAAAGAAGAGGCGGGAGTCAAGTCACTGAGGGCAGAGGGCAGAGGTCAGAAGGCCAGTGGGATCCTGGTCCCTGCTCCTCCACTTTTCCTGGGATTCTGGAAGCTATCCACTGTCTTTCCAACATGCTTTGTTTTCTTTCTTTCTTTCTTTTTTTTTTTTCTTCTACAGAGTCTTCCTTTGTGGCCCAGGCTGGAGTGCAGTGGTACCATCTTGGCTCACTGCAATCTCCGCCTCCCAGGTTCAAGCGATTCTCCTGCCTCCGCCTCCCGAGTAGCTGGAATTATAGGCACCCACCAGCAGGCCTGGCTAAGTTTTGTAGTTTTAGTAGAGACAGGATTTCACCATGTTGGCCTGGCTGGTCTCAAATGCCTGGCCTCAGGTGATCTGCCTGCCTTGGCCTCCCGAAGTCCTGAGATTCTAGGCGTGAGCCACTGTGCCCAGCTGTTTTCTTTTTTCTTTCTGAGACAGAGTCTTGCTCTGTAACCAGGCTGGAGTGCAGTGGTGCGATCTCTGCTGACTGCAACCTCCACCTCCTGGGTTCAAGTGATTCTCCTGCCTCAGCCTCCTGAGTAGCTGGGATTTCAGGCCACTGCCACCATGCCTGGCTAATTTTTGTATTTTTAGTAGAGATGGGGTTTCACCATGTTGGTCAGGCTGGTCTTGTAATAAGCTACCCATGGCTAGCATCACTGACTCCATCTTAGCTGTAAACTCCAACCTGGCTTCCCCCCTCCTTACTGCAGCCCTTTTGGGTGCATAGCTGGGTCATGCTGCACTTAGAAGCATTGAAGTGTACTGTTTTTAACACTTGTAACCATTGTACTGCATCCTGCTTGGCATACCTCCACCTTGCTATTATAAGAAAAATGTTTCCCTTTGATCATTGTGTAAAAGGAGCCTGATCACCCCGTTTTTCTTTGATCATTAAATTGTATGGAAACCATCTGTGCCCACAGCCCCTTCCTCTAACCTACTTTTCTGCTTCTGTAAAATTCTGCTTCAGCTAGGTACTCCCCTCCCCTACCTAAATCAAGGTATACAAGACAATCAAGCCCCTTCCTCGGGCCGAGAGAATTTTGAGTGTTAGCCATCTCTCGGTTGCCAGCTAATTAATAAAGGACTCTTAATTGGAACTTAGTGTGTGGCACATTCCTTTTTAACTCGCTCAGATATAACATTTGGAGGTCCCAGTGAGAATTATTAACTCTTATTTGTATTTTTTGCCACTGGGTGCAGACCGGGCTTGTTCC
Organism: Cacajao melanocephalus; assembly: GCA_963573385.1. Classification (NCBI taxonomy): domain Eukaryota; kingdom Metazoa; phylum Chordata; class Mammalia; order Primates; family Pitheciidae; genus Cacajao; species Cacajao melanocephalus. The sequence continues at coordinate 68,987 of CAUYLG010031386.1, read as the reverse complement.
AGGCTCCTCTGAGCTGGGAGGCAGTCTATAGGGGAGGTGCCCCCTGAGACGTTTCAGGGCCCCATAGGCCACCCCTTGCCGGATGAGAGTGGATCGACTCCTGGCGTGCTCCACCATTATTCTTCAGAGTCCCTGGTCCTGCTCCATGGAGAAGGTAAGTCAGGCCTGACCTGGTTATTTCTGGAAGTTACAGGGGATGTCCAATTACTGAGACGCCAAAATTGACTACGGTGATTCCTGTGACCTTGGGCTCTGGGTGCCCCAGAGTCTCTGGTCCCGGTTCTGGTGTTTGAGCTCTGGGTGTGCAGGGTTCCTGATTCTGTTCTGTCTTTGAACTCTGGGGGTCTAGGGTTCCTGGTTCTGTTTTTGGACTCTGGGTGTCCGGAGTCCCTGGTTCTGTCCTACTGTCTGATTTGGAGGAGTCTAGCATCCCTCTTGACCCTGTCACTACACCAGGATGCTGGAGGACAGAGTCCCTGGTTTCTGTCCAATTTGAAATATTTACAAAGAAGGTAAAAAGTTCTTCAGGGTTTAAACTGTTTACAAAGTGCAAAAAGACTGTAATAACCTCTGAGTGCATGTGTGCGTGCATGTGTGTGTGTGTGGGGACCTTAGAGGCTTGTGTCTAAGGATCCAGTCTGTGGCTCCATGGTGAAAGCTACAGAGTCCAAGTGGGCCCCACCCTGCGGTTCCTTCAGGGCTGTCGGGGTGGTGAGGGTGATGGCATGAGGCCCTTTCCAGGCAGAGGTGAGTCCTTCTTTCTGGAACTTTTTGACATACACCAGGTCACCAGGTTGGAAGGGGTGGCAGGGCCCAGCCAGATCAGGAACCGGATTAGGGTACGCTCCCCGAATGAGTGGCTGGATGATGTCCTGCACCTTTTGGAGAGACTGCAAGTACTGTGAGAGATTTGCCTGGGATATTTCTGCCAAATGAGCATCCTGTAGCCCATAGGAGTTGCCCATAGGAGGTGCCCTTCCATACGCCATTTCAAAAGGAGAGAACCCTGCTTTATAGGGAGTGCACCTCACTCTAAGGAGGGCTAAAGGAAGGAGCTTTGTCCAACCCTCACCGGTTTCCAAGATTAATTTTGTAAGAGTACTTTTTAAGGTCCGATTCATGGGCCTTCTGGAAGGTTCCCCAACTGTCAGCAGCAGGGCCCCCCAGGGACTCGCTTCACTTTCTTGATTTGCCGTCTCAGGAATCTGCTCCCATAGCGTCCCGAGGGCCCCGTCTGAAATCACACGTGCCCTGACCACCTGCCCCCTGGACTGTCTCCTTGTCACTGCTCTTCATGGCAATAAACAATTCCTACGGCATATATTCATGTTGTTTGTAGCTTCCAGTCCGAAAGTTCATGAAAGTAGAAAAAACTTTTTATTTTGTTCACTGTTCTTTTCCCTAAACAGAGATTCCCATAGGGTTGGCGCCCCACTCACTGATTCAACAAAGATTTACTGAGTCTGCCTACTATGAAGAATAACTACATGAAATAGTGCGGTAGCCAAGTGTGGAGGCTCATGCCTGGAATCCCAGCACTACAGGGGGCCGAAGCATGAGAATCTCTTGAGCCCAGGAATGTGAGTGTGAGAGCAGCCTGGGCAACATAGCAAGACCCTGTCTGTACAAAAAATTTAAAAAGCCACGCATGGTGACTTGTGCCTGTATTCCCAGAGGGTTGGAAGGCTGAGGCTGAGGCCGAGGCAGGAGAAGCTCTTGAGATCAAGAGTTTGAGACCAGCCTGGGCAACACAGTGATACCCTGTTGGTACCAAAAAAAAAAAAATTAGCTGGGCATGGTGGCATGTGCCTCTGGTTACAGCTACTTGGGAGGCCAAGGTAGAACTGCTGGAGCCTGGGAGGTCAAGGCTGCATTGAGCCATGATCATGCCACTGAACTTGAGCCTGGGTGACAGAGTGAGATTCTGTCTTAAAATAATAATAATGGCCAGGTGTAGTGGCTCACACCTGTAGTCCCAGCACTTTAGGAGGTTGAGGCAGGCGGACCACTTAAGGCCAGGAGTTCAAGACCAGTCTGGCCAACATGGTGAAACCCCATCTCTACTAAAAATAGAAAAAATTAGCTGGGTGTGCTGGTGTGCACCTGGAATCCCAGCTACTTGGGAGGCTGAGAAGGAGAACCGTTGGAACACGGGAGGCAGAGATTGCAGCGAGCTGAGATTGTGCCATTGTACTCCAGCCTGGGTGACAGAGTGAGACTCTGTCTTAAAAAAAAAAATATATATATATATATATATATATATATATATATATATATATGGCAGTAATAATGTGATAAAAGGTGCTGTGATATGGAAAATTCAGAGTAAGGCAAGAGTGGATAGGGGTGGGTTGGCCTGGCAAGACCTCATGTAAAGGGAATAGTCTGGCAAACACTCGATGAAGATGAGGGAGGAGCTGTGCACCTGTCAGGGAAGGCGCATTCCAGGCAGATGGGTCAGCCAGTGCAAAGGCCCTGTGGCAGAAGCATGTTTATGGAGCAGCAAGGAGTTGAGAATGTCTGGAGTGGAGGATGCTGGGGCAGGGATGGGGGGAGTAGTATTAGGAGAGGTCAAACATGAAATGAGGTAGCAGCGGAGATTTTCTACATCAATAAAATGCACCCATTTTAAGTGATGGGTTTTGACCAATGAATAAATTCATATAGCCATTGCCTTGATCAAGATACAGAACATTTTCATTACCCTCAAAAGCTCCCCTGTCTCCCTGTAATCAATCCCCCCATCTCCCATTCCAGGTGCCAGGTAACTCTGTTGCTAGAAATTCCTTCTTCTCCTTGTGTAGAATTTCATTTAAATGGAATCATGCAATACATTCCCTTCTGGGTCTGGCTTCTTTTGCTTGGTAGAAAGTCTCTGCGATTCTTCCATGGGAGTTTATGAATAGTTTCTTTGTTTTGCTGTCTAGAATTCCATTGTATGAGACAGCACAGCTTCTTTTTTTGGTGGTTTTTTGAGATGGAGTCTTACTCTGACACCCAGGCTGGAGTACAATGGTGCCATCTTGGCTCACTATAACCTCTGCCTCCCGGGTTCAAGTGATTCTTCTGCCTCAGCCTCCCACATAGCTGGAACTACAGGAACGCACCACCACGCCTGGCTAATTTTTGTATTTTCAGTAGAGACGGGGTTTCACCATGTTGGCCGGGATGGTCTCAATCTCTTGACTTCATGATCCGACCACCTCGGCCTCCCAAAGTGCTGGGATTACGGGCATGAGCCACCCTGCCCGGCTAAGATAGCTTACCCATTCACCTGTTGAAGGACATTTGGATTGTTTCCAGGTTTTTACTGTTGTGAATAAAGCTGCTATGAACATTTATTTGTGTACAAATGATTGTGTGGATAAATGTTGCATTTCACTTGGGTATGTACCTAGAAGAGGTATTTCTGGGTCGCACAGTTAATGTATGTTTTTCTTTTCTTTTCTTTTCTTTGTATTTTTAGTAGAGAAGGGGTTTCACCATGTTGGCCAGGACGGTCTTGATCTCTTGACCTCGTGATCTGCCCACCTTGGCCTCCCAAAGTGCTTGGATTGTAGGCGTGAGCCACCTCACCCAGAATGTTTTGCTTTTCAAGAGAGCGTCCAGGTGTTTTCCCCAGGGGTTGAACCATTCACTTCCCATCCAACGTGTGAGTGGCCTGTGCTCTCTGTCTTCCCCAGGACATGCAGTATTGTCAGTCTTTCCAAAGGTGGCCATAGTGGCGAGTGCGGGAGCAGCCCCACGTTGTGATTGTAATCCGAATTTCTCTGATGACTAATGACATCATTTCTTCCTGCGCTTAGAGCTACTTGCGTACCTTCTCTTGTGAAGTACCGTTGAAACCTTTTGTCATACTATATCGCCCAGGCTGGAGTACAGTGGCATGATCTCAGCTCACTGCAACCTCCGCCACCAAGGTTCAAGCTATCCCCCTGCCTCAGCCTCCTGAGTAGCTGTGACTACAGGTGCCCGCCACCATGCCTGGCTAATTCTTTTATTTTCTGTGGAGACAGGTTTCACCATGTTGGCCAGGCTTATCTCAAACTCGGCCTCAGGTAATCTACCTGCCTCGGCCTCCCAAAGTGCTGGGATTACAGGCATGAGCCACTGTGCCCTGCCTGGCTTTTTCATTTTCTTACCAGTATCTTGAGCAAACATTTCTAATTTTGATAAAGTCCAATTTATTAATTTTGTCCACCTATTTACTGATTTACAAAAGTGGAATCTATGGTATACATCCATACTTTTTTGTGTGTGTGTGATGGAATTTCACTCGTCTCCCAGGCTGGAGTGCAGTGGTGTGATCTCAGCTTGCTTCAACCTCTGCTTCCCAGGTTTAAGCAATTCTCCTGCCTCGGCCTCCCGAATAGCTGGTATTACAGGCACCCACTAATTTAGCCCTGCTAATTTTAGTATTTTTAGCAGAGACAGGGGGTTTCACCATGTTGTCTAGGGTGGTCTTGAACTCCTTACCTCAGGAGATCCACCTGCCTCGGCCTCCCAATGTGCTGGGGTTACAGGTGTGAGACACCGCACCTGGCCCTTCATGAAGTTTTGATACATGCACACATTGCTGAATGGCTGAATCAAGCTAATTCACATGTGTATTACTTCACATTCTCAGCATTTTTTTGTGATGAGAACACAAAATCGAATTTTAGAAATCTTCAACTATACATTGTTATTAACTAGAGTCACGGTGAAGTACGATAGATCTCTTACTCCTCCTGTCTCAGTTTTTTTTGGTGTGTGTGGTTTGTGTCTTGTCTAAGAAATATTTGCCTAACCTGAGGTTGTGAAGGTGTTCATGTTTTTTTCCCCTAGTAGTTCTATCATTGTGTTGTAATTTTTTTTTTTTTTTTTTTTTTTTTTTGAGGCAGGGTCTTGCTCTGTCACCCAGGCTGGAGTGCAGTGGTGCAATCTTGGCTCACCGCAGCCTCACCTTCCTAGGCTCAAGTGATACAGGCATGCACCACCACACCTGGTTAATTTTTGTATTTTTGGTAGAGATAGTGTTTCTCTATGTTGCCCAGGCTGGTCTTGAACTCCTAAGCTCGAGCGATCCTCCTGCCTCAGCCTCCCAAAGTGCTGAAATCATAGGCATGAGCCACCATGCCTAGTCTATCTTCATAACTTTTATGTCTAGGTCCACAGAAAGTTTTGAGTGAAGAACCGCCGTGATCTGACTTATGCAGATGCTTCTGGCATCACTCTGCTGTGGTGAGCCTGTGGCAAGCCTGAACACAGACTTAAGGATGCCTGTCAGGAGACCTTTTCACCCAACCAGGTTTGGAGCAGCCGGGGCAGAGTACAGTTAGGAGTAGAGGCCACATTCTGGAAATGTTTCTCAGTGAGCTTTCTGGCGTAAGTCCCTCAACCCTACTTGCTGAATAATATTCAACTTTATGAAGTTATTTCCTTTCTCCAAAGACTCCAGTGCTTGTGGCTTTCCATGAGGCCAAGTGTAGCTACAGAATTGTCTTGAGCCTTGAGCGATGTTTGCTATGTGTTCTAATGTTTCCCTATTTTAAAGGAAATAGCTGGTTTTAAGTTTTAATCCACAGATTGTCATTCTTCAGGGATGGCAGCCCCAAACACAACATGACATCTCATCTACTCACTCATGAAAGATTAAATAATGGAAACCAACATATTTCATGTCATGCTCTGCGTCACTTCTGCTCGAACTCATAAATCCACATCTCTCTGCTTTGGCCACTTCAACTTGTATCCAGTCCTTTCTTTAATTCATGATTTATTGCCGTAAGTTACTTCTTTTGCCAGATTTATAAACTCACTGTTCTTTATATAATACCTACTTTGTACACTAGGCAATAAGACAGTTAATTTATTGTCTATGACTTGTTACAAATTACATCAATGCTAAGTGATTGCCTTTTAGCCTCTATAGCCAATGAATTTATTTCACTTTTTTGGCGAGGATGATGTGAGGTCATAGGATGATATATATAATCAGTGAGCAGAATGAGAAGGAGCAAGTTGAGAGTTCTCTGCAACAGAAGCTGAGAAGGAAGAAGCCGTCTGTCTCATCTATCTCGCAGCCATCATGTATAAGCTGGCCTTCTGCTGTTTGCTCTTCATAGGATTCTTAAATCCTCTCTTATCTCTTCCTCTCCTTGACCCCAGGGAAGTATCTCTTCAACTCTCAGGTGAGATTTTTTTTCCCCCTTTATGTTAGTCTTGAAAGAGCCTTCACCAGTCTTAAATTCAATGTTAGAGATAAGAATGGGATTCCTGCTCAAAGGGGTCTTGGGTCTTGTTCTATCAATACTTCCAGCTTTGAAAAGAATATTAGAGGATCCTTACCACACATTTTAGATGTAGAAATGGATACAGTTTTTTTTCTCTCTCTCTGCAATGTAAAAGGAGAAGAGGGAGAATTTTTTGTTTCAGGTTGCCTCTGTAGTTCAGACTCTTGCTTTGGGTAATATAACTTTTTTTCCAATTTTAAAAATTGCATACAATTTAAAACATCATTACTTTTAGTTTTTACTTTAAACAAACTGACTGTAGCACTGGTTGTTCTAATTATAGATTTATAATGGATTTGTTTTACCTTATGTTAAAAAATCATCTGATGTGTGTTCTATGAAACAAAAATGTTTATTACATTTTTTTTTAATGACAAACTAGGGAGCTGGGGAGTTCACAGATTTCCAAGTATGTTGTTTCCTTTTAAGTTAATTCAGTTTAAGTCTAAGTTGAGTTAAAAAATATATCAGTCAAGTAGGACTCATCTTGCCATTATCTTTCTATTTAGTTTAAGAAATGAAAAGGCTAATGCTGGGGTATTAGGCTCCATCGAAATCTGAACTAGATTTAATCTTGTCTTAAATCTTGAGTACTTCTAGACTTTTTTTAAATAAGGAAAAAAAATCCTCTTCTAAGCCATGGAATTTCTAATTTCTAGTCTCTAAAAGTTCATCCCCAGCAGCTTTCTGATGATTACCTGGCACTGTCATCAAGCACTGTCAATCAACTTCCCGAGTCACTGAGATGATTGCTGGCGGTCCTCTAATGGTCACACACAGGCATTCATTTACTGAATTGCTGCTGCTTACAAAGAAACAGTGCACATCTCAAGATGAAATAAGAAATGAAAATATTCAGATACTACTGTCATCTTCAAAAATCTACACACAATTTAAGAAACGTAGGTGAAGTGAGTATAGCATCTCACTCAGATTCTAACAAGTGTCAGCTTAGCTCAGAATTTGTTCTCATTTATTTCTCCAGAAATGAGCTTTCGTGACATCAGCACTTATAGATGATCAAATTTTATAGATTTCATTAACATTCTTCAGAAGTGCTATGAACGTGCTCAGCTGCCTTTATGATGAGCTGTTCACCATCCTCCAATCAAGGTTGCAGTGATTTGTAAGCCTGCGGAGTGGCGGTGCTGCACATGGCCTCCCACGCCGACTCCCCGAGCCTGGAATCACAGCACAGCGGCAGGGTTGCACTTACCACGCCGAACACGCACTTTGTTTAACACACCCCAGAATGCCCGTTCCACACACCTTACACACACTTACCATACATTCTATACGCCATCCGATCGACCACATTTCACAAAGGAAATGCCACAATCATCAAGTTCCTTATAGATTATTTTGAAGCTGATTCTAATAACTGTATGGAAATCTTGAGGTTCAGTAAGAAAGAGGTGATGCCATCCTACTGGCTTTATAGGAAGAACATAAACAATCTTATTTTTCCTCTCACTCCAATTTCCCCACCCTAATATCTAAAAGCAGAAGGGCAGTGAGCAGCAGGAGATAAGTAGAAATGAGGGAGAGTCCGACTTTTTGAACCAAAACGGTTTTGAGAGAGCCAGTGGCTTAGCCCTAAGCTCGTGTTCAAGGCAGTTGTGGGGCTTGGCGCTTCACGCAGGCGTCCGATCCACGCCTCCCGGCCTCCCGTTCTGCCGGCTGGCACACGGGATGGAAGCATTTCCACTTCTCTTTTAGAATATACTGATGACACATCATGAACTTAGTGTCAGAAGTTTTTCTGCTGTTCATCTCCCTATCTCTGGTACTCTCCAAAGATACAAGGAACAGAAATAACTAATTGAAGGACGAACCAAATTGCAAGTATCTATTTTTACTCTGTAGCACCTGATGAAGATGTGCCCTTAACTCTGGAGGAACTAGAAAGAGCTTCCCTTCTGCAGATATTGCCAGAGATGCTGGGTGCAGAAAGAGGGGATGTTCTCAGGAATGCAGGTAAAAATCTTCTCGTGTTTATAGCATTTTGATTTAATTGCTACTGAACTTACTATCTGTCCTTGTCTAGAAGAGGCAAAACCCTATTTTGGAATGTAAAGATGAGCTATATAGCCAGGGCCGGTGGCTCACGCCTGTAATCCATGCACTTTAGAAGGCCGAGGCAGGAGAATCACAAGGTCAGGAGTTCAAGACCAACCCAGCTAATATGGTGAAACCCCTGTCTCTTCTAAAAATACAAAACATTAGCTGGGCATGGTGGTGTGCACCTGTAGCCCCAGCTACTTGGGAGGTCGAGGCAGGAGAATCACTTGAACCCAGGAGGCAGAGGTTGCAATGAGCCGAGATCACGGCACTGCACTCCAGCCTGGCAACAGAGTGAGACTCTATATCTCAAAAACAAACAAACAAACAAAAAAACAGCTATATAAAGCAAGTAGTTACCAACACGCTCCCCTCTGGCCTCTGCAACCAGCTTTTCCGCAGCAGCTCCTTGCACACACCACGCCCTTTGGCATCTCAGCATTTTGTCTTTCTGTGTGGACTTTTATTTTGGGGGGGGTGAGGGTAGGAGTTGGTGGTAATTATTCCAGTTTCCAGTGAGTGCAATTTAAAATCCTGGTTTCCCACTTACTGAAACCTTAAACACGTAATCTTTCTGTGCTCCAGTTTCTTAATCTGTAATCAGAAACGATAAATTTCCACCTCAGAAGGTAGCTTATGAAGAGTCAAAAAGTTAAGACAAGTAAAATGCTCCTTGAGTCACACAGAAAATAATCAATAAACTGTCAGCTTATTCTCCCACAGCCACATTCCTCCAAGCATTGACACAAGTGCTCAGGAAGTTCTGGAAACAAAATTGAGCCTTTTGCTGGGCACAGTGGCTCACGCCTGTAATCCCAGCACTTTGGGAGGCCAAGGTCGGCAGACCACTTGAGGTCAGGAGTTTAGGACCACCAGCCTGGCCAACATGGTGAAACCTTGTCTCTACTGAAAATACAAAAATTAGCCATGCATGGTGGCAGGTGCCTGTAATCCCAGCTACTAGGGAGGCTGAGGCAGAAGAATTGCTTGAATCCAGGAGGCAGAGGTTGCAGTGAGCCAAGATATCGCCACTGCACTCCAGCCTGGGTGACAGAGTGAGACTGTCTCAAAATAAATAAATAAATAAATAATAATAAAAAAATTGAGCCTTTTAATAGGCATCGTTTAATAGATAGGAGTTCATTTGTTATAAAATATCTTTGATGAGCTACTGGACTGCTAAGTTACTGAGGAAAATGCAGTGACTTTTGTGAACTTGAGATGAGAACAGGAGTGCCTATCTGCATTCAAGAAAGTCTTGCTGCAGTGTGCAAAAAGACTAGAAACTAGTCATAATTTAGTAACATTATACATGTACACGTGTATGTATTAAAACAAACATACAGGAGAAACAACAGATCTGATGAGTTGGTTTCAAAACTGTTTTTCAGAGTCGAGAACCAACATTTTTAACCCAAGAGGAAATGTGGGAAAGGTAAGTGACTCTATTTATGAGTGAGGTTTAAAAGATGAACGTTCTGTACTAATTTTACAGGACTCCGAATTCATGAACGAGGAGTGTTCTTGGTGGAAACCACACCTTAAAATAATTGGCCAGCATTATTTCAAAGCATTAATTTTTCCAAATTTTGATTGATATGCGATCTGAATGCAACAAGAACTTACCCAGTGCCTGTTTTGGGTGGATCAAACTAGTTGTGAAAGAATGAAAAAAATAGGCGAGGTCCCTGCTGTCCAGCCTGGCATCCACTTGTGCTCTCATCCGCCATCTAACATGTGGTCCCGTCAGCAGCACCGGGCGCATCTGGAAGCCAGTGAGGAATGCAGAATTTCAGGGCCACCTAGCACCCGCAGAAGCAAAGCCTGCATCTTAACAAGATCCCCAGCTGATTCCCATGCACGTGAAAGCGTGGAGAGCACTGCAAGATAACAGCTCATGGAAGAAGGCCCTGCCCCAGACATTGACGTGAACCATGCGCAGGAGGCTGGGTGCAGTGGCTCACGCTTGTCATCCCTGCACTTTGGGAGGTGGTGGCAGGCAGATCACTTGAGGCTGGAAGTTTGAGAGCAGTCTGGGCAACACAGCGAAACCCTGTCTCTAGAAAAAATACAAAACTTAGCTGGGCATGGTGGCATTCATCTGTAATCCCAGCTACTCAGGAGGCTGAGGCAGGAGAATCACTTGAACCCGGGAGGTGGAGGTTGCAGTGAGCCAAGATGGCGCCACTGCACTCCAGCCCAGGCAACAGAGACTCCGTCTCAGAATACAATACAATAATACAATACAAACAATACAATATTATTTTACACAGAAGATAATAAATGCACAGAAGATGTTACTGACTTTTTATTTATTTTTGAGACAGGGTCTTTCTCTGTCACCCAGGCTGGAGTGCAGTGGTGTGATCTTGGCTGACTGCAACATCCACCTGCCAGGTCCAAGCAATTCTCATGCCTCAGCCTCCTGAGTAGCTGGGACTACAGGCGCCCACCACCACACCCAGCTAATTTTTGTAAAGATGGGGTTTCACCAAGTTGCCCAGGCTGGTCGAACTCCTGAGCTCAAGTGACCTGCCTGCCTCGGCCTCCTAAAGTGCTAGAATTACAGGTGTGAGCAGCCTGCCCAGCCACTGACATGATTTAAATAGAAATCGGTCAATGAGGGTTTAGGAAAATTCAGGACCATCACTGGTCTGAACAGACTGGAGGCACACTCGTTAGAGGCGGGGAGGTGGGCACAGGAGAGTGTCCCACTGGGCCCGGGACACTCGTTACAATTACAGTCCAGGGAAAAATGCAAATACTTTTAAGAAGTCTACTGTCTTGACTAAAGATTCCTTTTTCATGCAGAACTCTTCATTCGTTGGTAACTAACTTTTATCTGTTTTTTTCTTTGGATTGTTTCAGTTTCAGGATTTCTCTGGACAAGATGCTAACATTTTACTGAGTCATCTTTTAGCCAGAACCAGGAAACCATACAAGAAACGTGAGACTCCTGATTGCTTCTGGAAATACTGCGTCTGAAGTGAAATCAGCATCTATTAGTCAGCTCAGAAACACCCACCTTAGAACATGAAAAATGAAACAATGCTTGATTTGAAAACTGTGGAGAAAAACCAGACAAACTATCCCCTGTTCATTTTCACCTGGAAAATAAATCCTCTATGTTTTGCACATACCACGAGTGGTTATTTTCCCTATAAATGTGTCCTGAAAATTTAAAATTATTTCCACAGGAACTTGATGCAAGGTACTATAACTCCTCCTTTATCAGGAGAGGCTCTTGCTCCAAGCCTGCCATACAGTGTATGCCCTTTCAGGCAGGGATGCCACCGCCTGGGTCTTTGGTTCTTGTCCTGATCTGGCTATTTTCTCATGTACTGTTTCTGTTCTGTGACTGCTCTAGGCATTCCTACTACAAACTACTGTATGGTTATATAGAAAGATTACATAAATCAGCACTAAATGTATTGGTACAGCTCCGACTATAATACCTCTATGATTATATAGAATACATATATATATGGTTATATAGACTACAATATTTATATGAGTAGAAAAATAGAAACTAAGTATGCTAGATATAAGTACTAAGTATGATTATATAAGCTAGATATATGTAAGCAATAAGTTATACTTCAGGCACTAATTGTTCCAACTATATGATTACATATAAAGGATTATATAAAGGAAATAGCTGAATAATAACACTATAAACTAAGATATTCTTCAGGCACTAATTGTGCCTGGGGTTTGCACAGCTTTCCTTCCTCGGTGCCCATGTTGGGGGTTACCCACCGGACGGTGGTGGGGGAAGCCCCTGCAAGGAAGTGAGGCCACGGGATCAGTGCTCCTACATGTCACAGGCCAGAGGCTTGTGAGGCCTCCGTCTCCCAGACGCCACTCTGCCCAGGCTCCGTTCCCCGGTCAGCCAAAGCAGAACAGACGGTGTGGATGCTTCAGGCGGCAGAGGCAGGAGAGGCCCCTGGTGTAGAGACCCTTAGTGTAGAGACCCTGACTTTCCCAGTGTCCCCAAGACAAGACCTGAATAGGTGCTGAGCCCTCCTGAGTTTCCAAGCCTCCCTGTCTCTCTGCTCGCCCCCAGGAGCTGGGCAACAGCCTGGACAAGTGCAAGAACAATGAGAACCTGCAGCAGATCCTCACCAATGCCACCATCATGGTCGTCAGTGTCACCGCCTCCACCACCCAGGGGTATGTCTGCTGCGAGGGAGGCGCTGGGCCCTGGCTAAGGGGACTGGGGATTAGGCTGAAGCTGCAAACGCAGATGTGCACGCTCTCTCTCTCTCTCTCTCTCTCTCTCTCACTCACACACACACTCACGCACACACACACACACACACACAACTGAGAGGGTGGGACTGGGATTAGGCTGAAGCTACACACACACACACACACACACACACACACACACACACAGAGCTACACACACACACACACACACACACACCCCCCACTGAGGGTGGGGGCTGGGTACCAGGCAGGCGGGAGACCCAGGAGGCCGGGCCCACTGTCCCTGCAGGCAGCAGCTGTCGGAGGAGGAGCTGGAGCGGCTGGAGGAGGCCTGCGACATGGCGCTGGAGCTGAATGCCTCCAAGCACCGCATCTACGAGTACGTGGAGTCCCGAATGTCCTTCATAGCGCCCAACCTGTCCATCATCATCGGGGCGTCCACAGCTGCCAAGATCATGGGTGAGGCCCCGGGGCTGGGTCCCATGGCGGGGATAGGGAGGCATCTGCTGACACTGTGGCCTTAGGGAAGCTGCATCCCTTTTCTGTAGAGTGAGGGCTTTGGCACCTGGGCCTCAGCACCCAGTCTCCCGGAACATCACAGAGGTCAGCCAGCCTGGCACATACCAAAGCCCTGTCCATAGGAAAAACACTCACCTACAGCTCCTTCTCCCACCCCTCTGCCGGAAACCCAGAGCTGACCACACCCAGGCCCTGTTGTCAGGGAGCTCCTCGTTTGGTGAAAATGGTTCACAGACATCCCCGGAATGGGGCAGTGTGGTGTAGCACAAACGAGGTGGTCGGCTTCCTGTCTGGTGCCTCCTCCCTGCACCCCCAGACCAGCTGCCCTCCTTCTCCCAGCCTCCTTTGCATCTGCCCCTCATGGAATGAGCCAGGTCGCCCTCCTGACAGGGCCACTGAGGGGTCCAACCAGAGCCTCATGTAAAGGTCCCCGGCACATGGGGAGTCCCCAGCAGATTTGCGCACCCCCACCTCTCCGCTTTCTTCTGACCGCCCCCTCCTCCCTCCCCTGCAGGTGTGGCCGGCGGCCTGACCAACCTCTCCAAGATGCCCGCCTGCAACATCATGCTGCTCGGGGCCCAGCGCAAGACGCTGTCGGGCTTCTCGTCCACCTCGGTGCTGCCCCACACTGGCTACATCTACCACAGCGACATCGTGCAGTCCCTGCCCCCGGTAAGCCCACAGTGTCATTGCCCACCCCCGGCTCCTCTGGAACTTTCCACTGTGCCCAGACAGCCTAGCAGCCACCCCCACCATCTGACAGTAGCACTCAGGGGCCAGGAACAGGGTGGCGTGGGGCGTGAGAGCCAGGGCTCTGCAGTCCACCAGCTCCGGTGCCCAGGCTCTGGCAGCGCCACCCACCAATCAGTGACCGTGGGCAAGAGGCGTGAGCGCCCTGTGCCTCAGTCTCCCCCCCATCAGACGGGAGCACAGCACCTGCTTCATGAGTTAGGACGAGGGCTCAATGCACATGAAGCCCTTACAAGTCAGGCCTAGCTCACGACAAGCAGCGTCGGGTTAGCGTGCAGCTGCTCAGAAGACCACCCTCAGGTTTAACCGTTCACTAGAAAGACTCACAGAACCCACGGAGGGCTGCTGTGCTGGGGACTTAGTTTACAGCAGTTTAACATCAGCCACGGGGAGACATGCGGGAGGGGCAGGAGAGGTCAGCGCCCTTGGAGCTTCCCGGGTCCTCTCTGCTGTCAGGACACATCACCCTCCCAGCTTTGATGCCTGGCAGCACATACATAGACCTAGAACACAGCAGGAGGCCAGGCGCAGAGGCTCACGCCTGTCATTCCAGCACTTTGGGAGGCCGAGGCTGGTGGATCACCTGAGGTCAGGAGTTCAAGACCAGCCTGGCCAACATGGTGAAACCCCGTCTCTCCTAAAAATACAAAAAAATAGCCAGGCCTGGTGGTGGGATGCCTGTAATCCCAGCTACTTGGGAGGTAGGTTGAGGCAGGAGAATTGCTTGAACCTGGGAGGCAGAGTTTGCAGTGAGCTGAGATTGCACCACTGGACTCCAGTCTAGGTGACAGAGTGAGTCTCTGTCTCAAAAAAAAAAAAAAATACAAAAATTAGCCGGGCATCGAGGTGGGAGCCTGTAATCCTAGCTATTTGGAAGACTGAGGCAGGAGAATCACTTGAACCTGAGAGGTGGAGGCTGCACCGAGCTGACATTGTGCCACTGCACTGCAGCCTGGGTGACAGAGCTAGGTTGCATCTCAAAAAAAAAAAAAAAAAAAAAAAAATGCCGGCACTGTGGCCCACACCTGTAATCCCAGCACTTTGAGAGGCAGAGGAGGGTGGATTACTGGAGATTAGGAGTTTGAGACCAGCCTGGCCAACATGGTGAAACCTTGTCTCTACTAAAAATATTACAAACTTAGTCCGGTGTAGTGGTACATACTTGTAATCCCAGCTGCTTGGGAGGCTGAGGCAGGAGAATCGCTTGAACCCAGGAGGTGGAGGTTGCAGTGAGCCAAGATCACACATTGCACTCCAGCCTGAGCGATAGAGTAAGACTCCATCTCAAAAAAAAAAAAAAGAACAGGCAAGACAGGCTCTGGGACAGACAGGCCTGGGTCCAGATCCTGCTCCGTCCAGCTGTAGCAAGTGACCTCAGGCTCGTGGCTGTGCCCTGCTCGGCCTCCCTCAGGGACGCAGAGAACAACAGCACCGATGGCCAAGGCCCCCCATCCTGCCCTGTGTGGGGTTGTTTTTTTGGTCTTCTGTGACCCTTTAGGTCAGGCACTGCTACTGGAACACACCCAGGGGTGCTGGTGGGTTGCCCCATCCTGGGAGGAGGGAGAGTGGGCTTTAGAACCCAGGACTGGTGGGCTAGGGGCTAGGGGCTCCAGCCGCCTCACAAGGCCATCACCACTGCCTCACAGCCGTAGGCTGTGGGTTAAACCTGCCCCAGGGAGCCTGGTGTCTTGTCACGCAGGGCCTCTGCCGCTTCATCTGCCCATCCCAGCTCAGTCCAGGCACAGGCCTGTAAGGGAGGCCAGGGCTGCCCATTGCATCGCTGTGGCTGAGAGCTGGGGCTCTTGTGTGCCTTCTGGATCAGAACCCTGGCTCCATCACCTCCCGGCTGTGTCCCTAGCCACGTGACTTGGAGCCTTGATGTCCACATCTGAAAAGGGGGTGCAATGATCACAGCAGCCTGATGTTTGAATATTTGATGACATGGCCCAAGGGGCACACTTAGCACAGAGCTGGCATCCAGGCTGAGCGCGCTCCCCGCTGGCGTCTCCACCATCACCACTGTCCTCGACGTCAGCATGTCTTACTCTCCTCCTTACCTGATTCTGCCACTTAGCAGCCCAGACATGGCTCTGCACCCTGCCCTCACCCCTCTTCCTGTAAAGAGGGAGCTAGGAGCATACAGCTCTGGAGCCCGCAGTGGAGCCAGATGAGAAGCACCCGCGGTTGCTGTGCAGTTCTGTCTGTCTGTCTCACACAGATTCCATCCCCGTTTCCCATTGCTCCAGGATCTCCGGCGGAAAGCGGCCCGGCTGGTGGCTGCCAAGTGCACGTTGGCAGCCCGTGTAGACAGTTTCCATGAGAGCACGGAGGGGAAGGTGAGAAGGGGAAGGTGGGGGCGGCCAGGCGGCCTTTCCTCTGGGCCTGGGGTGTCTCTGCAGGGAGAGCCCTCAGCAGGGAGCCCACCCCAGCAAGCACTGTCCTACCAGGGCAGAGGGGGTGCTTCTGCTGACCCTCCCCGGGGTCAGGCGCCCCCTTCCCCAGTGCGTTCTTTCCCTAGGGCTGCTATAGGAAGGTAGCACAAACCTACTGGCTTAGAACAGCACAGGTTTGGCTGGGCGAGTTGGCTCATGCCTGTAATCCCAGCACTTTGGGAGGCCAAGGCAGGCAGATCACAAGGTCAGGAGTTCGAGACCAGCCTGGCCAACATAGTGAAACCCTGTCTGTATTACAGATACAAAAATTAGTCGGGCATGGGGTGCACACCTGTAATCCCAGTTACTCGGGAAGCTGAGGCAGGAGAATCACTTGAACCCAGGAGGCAGAGGTTGCGGTGAGCTGAGATTGCACCGTTGCACCCAGCCTGGGGGACAGAGCGAGACTCCATCTAAAAAAAAACAGCACAGGTTTACCATCTGTAGGTCAGAAGTCCAAAATGGGTTTCACTGGGCTGAAGTCAGGGTATCAGCCCAGAGGGTTCCTTCTGGGGGATTCAAGGGAGAATTGTTTCCTTGCCTTTTCTCGCCGGCATCCCTTAGCTCGTGGCTGTTCCTTTGTCTGCGAGCCAGCTGCACAGCATCCTCAGACCTCTCTCACCTTGCTTCTGTCTTCAGACCTCTGCCTCTGTCTTTCCCCCATCTATTTTAAGGGCCCTTGTGGCTATATTGAGCCTGCTCACATGGTCCGGGATAGTCTTCCCAGCTCACACTCCTTAAACTCCTTAACCCCTTCACGTCTCTTTTGCCCTGTGAGGTGACATTCACAGGTTCTGGGAGTTAGACCTCCTGGGGCATTTGTGTGTTGGTGGGGGCATCGTTTGCCTTCCGCACCAGGATTTGTCCCCCGACCAGCAGGGGATACTATTCAAGTAATTATTCAGTTGACTTCTGTCTTCCTTGGTAGATGGACTCAGGAGGGGAGACATGTTTTCTGTCTTGTGAACTGTCGCTTGCCAAGCACCCCGCCTGGCTCAGCGATCAGGTGTCCCATGTCCCCCTCCTCTCCCTCTCCCCATCTCAGCCCTGGTCTGGGTGGGGGAATGCAGCCGTTGGCAGCACAGACAGAGCCCTGTCCATGGCGTGGGTACTCCCACTGGGGCCCGGCTGGGGAGACAGTCCACAGGGGCACTCTGTCCTGCATCCAGCAGGGCTAGGTAAACATCAAGAAGAAAAAGGCAGGTGATTGGGGTGGGGAGATATTAGGTGCTGCTTTAACTGGAATGTCAGGGAGGACTTAGAGCTCTGAGGAGGTGAGGGTTTAACACAGACCTGAATGAAGTCAGGGAGCAAGGCACGTGGGTTCTCTGGGGAGAGTCTTTCCAGCACGGGGAGTGGTCGGTGCACAGGCCCTGAGGCTGGAGCGCCAGGAGCCCTGGAGGAGAGAGGAGAGAGGGAGGCCTTGGTGGAGCCTTGTGCACCCTGAGGAGAACTCTGGCTGCAGTGGAGGGTCGGGGGGGCCAGTTTGGGATTGTTCTAAAGGAAGAACTCCTGGGATCTGCGATGTGGAGAGGAACAGTGGAGTCGGCTGCCCGGCTCTCGGAGTTGCCGTTTGCTTACACCGGGAGAAGGAAGGTGGAGGGTGGAAGGCCGGGGAGGAGGAGCAGGAATTCTGCTTGGCCCTGGTACATTTGAAGGGCTGTTAACAATCGCAGTGTCAAGGAGACAGTTGTTCACAGGGTACAGAACCCAGAGGAGGGGTCTGAGCCGAGATGAGGGCATCAGGTTGTTGGCAAGATCCTCCAGGGCCCCGGAGCAAGGATGGAGCGCTGGGGTGGGTAGTCCGCTCGGGTGGACAGGTGGACAGTGGACACAGGAGGCCTGGGTCGGAGCCCACGTGAGCAGCCGCAGGACCCGCCCCTTGCTCTCACCTTCCCTAGGTGGGCTACGAACTCAAGGACGAGATCGAGCGCAAATTCGACAAGTGGCAGGAGCCGCCACCTGTGAAGCAGGTGAAACCGCTGCCCGCGCCCCTGGATGGGCAGCGGAAGAAGCGAGGCGGCCGCAGGTGAGGGCCCCTGGCGGTCCAGTAGGCATGGGGGTTATGGAGGGGAGGGGCTGGCGTCCTCCCAGCTGACCCCCTGGCACCACCGCCTGCCTACCCGTCCCCAGGTACCGCAAGATGAAGGAGCGGCTGGGGCTGACGGAGATCCGGAAACAGGCCAACCGCATGAGCTTCGGAGAGGTCAGACTCCCTGAGCGCTGGAGCCGGGAGGAGAATTCATGGCCACAGGCAGCCAGCCGCCGCCGCCCTCTGCCTCCTGCCGCCTTCCCTCCTCTCCGTCCTGTGGCCCTGGCTCATGTCTAGGGCGCGATCCCAGCCTCCTCCCCGATCCCCGGCCTCCTCCCTCGTCCCCGGCCTCTACTCTGGTTTCTACCCGTTCAGCCCCAAAGTGACCCTTGTCACCCTCAGAGCCTGCATCTCCGGAGCTTAGGGCCCCTGCTGCTTCCCGTCACCCCAGGCTCCTGGGCCGGTTCCTCCTGCCCTCCTGCACGGCCCCTCCCTCCGTGAGGCCAGTATCATCCCCTTGGTCCTGCAAGACCCAGCTCAGAGGCCCCCTCGTCCTGTGGAACCTGTTCCGGCTCCTGACACCCCCCAGCCCACATGCATAAGGAAGGCCTCTCAACTCTGAGCTTACAGAGCAGCGCCAGGACCCAGCCCCTTTCAGGCTCCCCAGCATCCCCGGCTTGTAGGGGCCCCCAGGCCTCAGCCGGGCCGAGTGGGTACCCGAGCAGGTGCCCATGGGGCCAGCCAGCCGGTGACCGCTGGGCTTCTAGCTGGTGGAGGGGGTGCCTGAGTGGCTGGAGGGCGGGGCCTGGTCGCTGACTGCAGGGGCCTCCCTTTCCCCCTAGATCGAGGAGGATGCCTACCAGGAAGACCTGGGATTCAGCCTGGGCCACCTGGGCAAGTCGGGCAGTGGGCGCGTGCGGCAGACACAGGTCAACGAGGCCACCAAGGCCAGGATCTCCAAGACGCTGCAGGTATGTGCCAGGCTTGCGTGGGGCCAGGGACCGAGGGACACAGGGTAGGGTGAGCCCAGATAACAGCCTCCCTGTCCTTCCCACAGCGGACCCTGCAGAAGCAGAGCGTGGTATATGGCGGGAAGTCCACCATCCGCGACCGCTCCTCGGGCACAGCTTCCAGCGTGGCCTTCACCCCACTCCAGGTACTTGCCCTGGGCCAGCTCTGTCCCCAGACCCGAGACACTGGCAAGGCCCCTTGCCCTCTGCCCCTGTAAAGCAGGCTACAATGAGTCCCCTTACAGGGCTGTCATGGGGGGGTGTGGTGACGAGGCGTGCCAAAGGCATTGCCAGCCCCTGGCACACAGCAGGTGCTTGAGGTTAGCAGAGGCGAGAGGCACAGAACAGTCCTCATGAGCAGGGACCACTTCAGAACCAGGCCCAGGGCTGTGTCCAGGGGACCCTGTTTTTCTCTGTGGGGCCGTGAGCGGGTTACATTGCTCCGCCTCTAGGACCTCAGTTTGAAATGGCCAGAGTGGTTAAGGTAACCTCAGGACCCCACTCAAAACAGTTCCCAGCTAGATGGGCTTGGGTGTCACGTGTGGGTCTGGCCCCCAGCCCAGTCAGCAGTGAGTGGCGTGGAGCACGGCAGTCAGCGCATCATTGGCACCTCGGTTTACCATCCACAGAGCAGGGCGAGCCTGCACCATGGGTGTGGGACAGCAGTGAGCTCATCTGCTCCATCAGCGGGTGTCTATGCTGAGTTCTGTCAGTGCTCTTGGCTCTGGGGGTGAAGCAGTGAATGAGAGAGACAAGTCTTGCCTTCACGGAGCCTGTGGGTGGCCAGGCACAGACAGATGAGTAAGATGTCCAGTGTAGTAGAAGGCGGAAATGCCAGGGAGGGAAGGAGGTGGGAGGTGGGAGGTGGGATGGGGAGGCTTTCCTAGAGCAGCCAGGGAGGGCCTCACCTTTCCCAGCCTGCACTCCCACGTCGTGAGGTGCCCAGGACTGAAAAAGGGGTGCACAGAAAGCACTCGGCACTGCACTTGTTGTTGGAGCCTGATGACGGGTCCTGTGCTTATTTTCTTTCTTTTTTTTTTTTTTTTTTTTTTTTTTTTTAGACTGAGTCTCACTCTGTTGCCAGGCTGGAGTGCAGTGGTGTGATCTCAGCTCACTGCAACCTCCGCCTCCTGGGTTCAAGCGATTTTCCCGCCTCAGCCTCCTAAGTAGCTGGGACTACAGCCGCCCGCCACCACACCCAGCTAATTTTTGTATTTTTATTAGAGACAGGGTCTCACCATGTTGGCCAAGATGATCTTGATCTCTTGACCTTGTGATCCACCCACCTTGGCCTCCCCAAGTGCTGGGATTACAGGCGTGAGCCACTGTGCCCAGCCTGTTCTTATTTTGTCTAGAGACAGGGTCTCGCTTTGTTGCCCAGGCCTTGAAAATATTTAGGCAGTTCCAGCCAGGTGCCGGCTCCCATCGCTGGACAGTGTGATCGTCATTGGTGTTGCTGTGATTTGTGCTGGGACCTTGGGCGAGCCACATCCCCCAGAGACTGTTTCCTCTTCCAGAAACCGGGCAGGATTCGCTGTCCGCAGGCATTGGTGTTTTTAGTACACCCTGGGGAACTTGTTAAAAACCTAGGTGCCCTGGTTCCTCCCCACCCTGTCCCCCAGACCCACTGAGGCAGAATCTTCCAAGGCAGGGCGACTCCAGGGACCGGCAAACTGTCTCATACCCACCCAAGGCCTGTGTACCATGGGGAAGGGCCTGGGAGGCTCTGACGCGTCAGTTGGGGCCTTCTCCTCACCTAACCCATCATCCTCTCTCCCTCACCTGCCCAGGGCCTGGAGATTGTGAACCCCCAGGCTGCGGAGAAGAAGGTGGCTGAAGCCAATCAGAAGTATTTCTCCAGCATGGCGGAGTTCCTCAAGGTCAAGGGCGAGAAGAGTGGCCTCATGTCCACCTGAATGAGGGCGTGTGCCCAAGGTGGCTTCCCACTGAAGGGACGTAGAAGTCCAGGCCTTCTGAAGGGCTGGGATGGGGGCTAGGGGTTGTGGCAGGGAGAGCCTTCCCTGCCGCCCACCCTGGTGCTGGACTGCCCAGGTAAGGGCCTTGGAAGAAGCCCAGCCCAGCCTCCTCCGGGACCGAGCTCACCACCCTGGATGGGTTAGAGCAGGTCTTCATCATGCCTTGTCTTTTTTATTTTAACTGAGAAAGGAGATACTTTTTTGAAAAGAATACAATTAAAAAGCATATTATCAAGATCTGTCCTTGGGGAGTGATCATTTTTCAAACAGCTGGAGCACCTAGAATAGAGCTGTGGAGTTTTGGGAAAAGAGCTTGGCCTTCGGGACCCACTCCCTTCCCCGTTCCTTTCTCGCCGTGGGATCCCGGGAGGAACAAAACCCTCTCCAACCCCCTTGAGAACCTCCGTCACTTTGATACCAAATGATGTGGCTGCTGACAACTGAAGATCTCAGTGCAGGCCGACCAAGATTGCTCTGGCACCCCAGGCCAGCTGCCTCACCTTTCCAAGCCTCCACACCTACACCCAGGTGCCCAGGACTCGAAAGAATGCGCAGAAAGCACCGAGCACAGGGCTCGCCATCGGCGCCCAATAACTGGGTCCTGTTCCTGGTTTTTTTTTAGAGACAAGGTCTCTGTCACCCAAGTTGGAGTACAGTGATGTGATCATAGCTCACTGCAGCCTCAAACTCCTGGTTTCAGGCGATCCTCCCACCTCAACCTTTCAAGTAGCTGGGATATCAGACACATGCCACAACTCCTGGTTAATTTTGAAATTTTTTTATAGATGGGGTCGCACTCTGTTACCCAGGCTGGGCTTGAACTCCTGTGCTCAAGTGATCCCTCCACCTCAGCCTCCCTAAGCGTTGAGATTACAGGCTTGAGCCACTGTGTCTGGCCTCTTACTATATTTTATTTATGCATTTTTTTGAAATGGAGTCTCACTCTGTCGCCCAGGCTGGAGTGCAGTGGCATGATTTCACTGCAACCTCCACCTCCCAGGTCCAAGTGATTCTCTTGCCTCAGCCTCTTGGGTAGCTGGGATCAGGCACCCACTACCAAATTTTGTGGGGTTTTTTTGGTTGTTTGTTTTTTGAGACAGAGTTTCATTCTTGCCCAGGCTGGAGTGCAGTGGCGAGATGTCAGCTCACTGCAACCGCCACCTCCCAGGTTCAAGCCATTCTGCTGCCTCAGCCTCCCCAGTAGCTGGACTAGAGGTGTGTGCCAGCATGCCTGGCTAATTTTGGTATTTTTAGTAGAGGTGGAGTTTCACCATATTGGCCAGGCTGGTCTTGAACTTCTGACCTCAAATGATCTGCCTGCCTCAGCTTCCCAAAGTGCTAGGGTTACCAGCGTGAGCCACCGCGCCTGCCCAGCCTCATTTATAACCACTGTGAAGCGGCCGTGTGGAGCCCTGGCAAAGGGAAAGCAGGCAGGCTCCCTGCCCTGGGAGGACCTGGTTGCTGTGAAAGTGGCTGCCAGGTGAGCAGAAGGAGCACACTGGCCCTCCAGTCATGGAGTCTTGGTAACTGGGGCTCGGCCAGGGACACCTTTCCTTGGGCTGAGGGGACTGGGACCTGCAGACAGTAGGGGGAAAGGCTTTCCAGGCGAGGAGACAGCAGGGGCTGTCCTAGTGGGTGGCATGAAACCGTGGTCTCCCTGGAAAGGTTAAGGAAGAGCAGCTCAAGGGGCTCCGTTTACTCTGTGCTCCGGAGCTGGGCTTCACAGTGGTACTAAGGAGGCCCTAGTCACCCGACCTACAAGGTTGAGGTTGGGGCTTCTGTTAGTTACCTAAGCGATGTTGCCAGGACAGGCAGCAGCCCTGGTGCCAAGATAATGCCTCCAGGTCTCCACCTTCCCTCTCTCTCTCCACCTTTCCACAATTTCTCCCTCTCTTCCTCTTTCTACCTTCCCTCTGTCCACTTTCCCTCTCCCTCCCTCTCTCCACCTTCCCTCTCCCTCCCTCTCCACCTTCTCTCTCCTTCCCTCTCTCCTCCCTCCCTCTCTCCATCTTCCCTCTCCCTCCCTCTCTCCATCTTCCCTCTCCCTCCTTCTCTCCACCTTCCCTCTCCCTCCCTCTCCCCACCTTCCCTCCTTCTCTCCACCTTCCCTCTCCCTCCCTGCCTCTCTCCACCTTCCCTCTCTCTCCCTCCCTCCAGCTCATGCTATCTGGATCTCCCTCTGATTTCTACATTCTGTCTGAGATTTTGCTCTTTCTGTTCCCCTCTCTGGGCCTCCCCGTCACCACTCTGTGTATCTCTGGATCCCTGTCCTTCCAACCCAGAGCTCTGTCTCTGGACCTCAGTGGCAATCTCTGAATTTCTCTCCTCCCTCAAGTCAAAAAGTCATCATACCTGGGAGGTTCCTCTGAGTGGCCGAACTACCCCAGGATGCATAACTGAAGTCTGTTTCCTCAATTTCATCCCTGACTCTCTGAGTCGACCCCGTTTGAAAATGACAGCCTTTGCTGATCTCTACCTATTGGTCTGCCAGGGAAGGACTGGTGGTCCACACACTGTTCAGAGTCCCCCATCTCCCTTGGCCAAAATAGCTGACATCCACCAGTGGGGCTGTGGCATGAGGGTGTGAATCTCAGAAAATGAATCTGAGTCACCTGGCCCTGCAGCCCTAGTATGCTCAGAACAGAGGTTCTCAAAATTTAATACGCTTCAGAATTCTACAGAGGGCTTGTTAAAACATAGTTGCTGGGCCCAGAGTTTCTGATTCAGTCTAGGGTGGGGCTCAAAAATGTGCATTTCAAACAAGTTCCCAGGTGATGGGTATGTGCCTGATCCAAGGCCACATTTGAGAAGCTTTGCTCTAGAAAAGTATAAGTGGCCCTTAGGCCAGGCGCAGTGGCGCACACCTGTAAATCCTAGCTACTCAGGAGACTGAGACAGGAGAATCCCTTGAACTGGAAGGCAGAGGTGGCAGTGAACTGAGATTGCGCCATTGCACTCCAGCCTGGACCACAGCGTGAGACTCTGTCTAAAAAAATAAGTGGCTCTTGGTTAGCTGCATGTTGGAATCATCAGGAGTTTGAAAAATTACTTAGTGGGGTGTGGTGATACACATCTGTAGTCCCAGCTACTCGGGAGGCTGAGGCAGGAGAATCACTTGAACGCAGGAGGCAGAGATTGCAGCAAGCTGAGATCGTACCACTCCACTCCAGCTTCCAGCCTGGGCAACAGAGAGAGAGACTCTGTCTCAAAAAAGAAAAAAAAAAATTACTGATGTGTCTGGCTCCCACCCGTGGAGACTGATGTTAAAACATCAACTTTTGGCTGGTCATGGTGGCTCAAGCCTGTAATCTTAGCACTTTGGGAGGCCGAAGCGGGTGGATCACCTGAGGTTAGGAGTTCAAGACCAGCCTGGCCAATATGGTGAAACCCTTTTTAAAAAAAAAAAAAATCAACTTTTTTCTTTCTTTTTCTTTTTTTTTGAGAGGGAGTCTTGCTCTGTCACCCATGCTGGAGTGCAGTGGTGTGATTACAAGCGTGCGCCACCACGCCCAGGTAATTTTTGTATTTTTAGTAGAGATCGGGTTTCACCATGTTGGCCAGGTTGGTCTCGAACTCCTGGCCTCAAGTGATCCTCCTGCCTTGGCCTCCCACAGTGCTAGGATTACAGGCATGAGCCACCGAGCCCAGCCTGGATTTTTTTTTTTTAAGTTCCTCAGGTGATTCTGATGTGCAGCCAAGTTTGAAAGTCATCACTCTGGATCCTTGATGTGCAAAGTGTGAACTGTGGACCGTGTGCATCGCCAGGGCACTTGTTAGAAAAGCAGAATTTGCATTTTAACAAATTCCGATTCCAGGGAAGTCTGAGAAGCACTACTTTGTCCAGGAACCACACTTTGAATACCAAAGCACTAGAACAGTAACTCCCAAACGGTAATGACACGGGGATTAGTGAAAATACAGATCCCCAGGCTTCATTCCCGTTGTCTGTGTATAGGCCTAAGAAAATGCGTTTTTGCAAGCATGCCTCCCTCTCTTGCCTCAAGCCATTCTGATGCGGGTGGGGCTGAACGGCTCCATACTAGTTCACGTTCACTTCTACCCTGGATTTCTCTTACTTCCCACCACCTAGAGAGGAAGGGGCAGATCTGGCTTCCCATCTCGATTGTGTGACCCTGGGCAAATGCCTCCCAGTTCGTGCAAGCCTCAGTGTCTAGAAAGTTTTCAATCACAAGTCATTCCTCACATTCATTCATCTATTCCTTTGGCAAGTGGTTACTGACTACTTCCTGCGTGCGAAGTGCTCGAGATGCAAAATCCAGACAGTGAAACCGAGTAATTACGAAAATGACGGTAGGCGTGCAAAAATAAATCCTAACCAGCAAGGCGCACATGAGCGCTCAGCCTGGGAGGTCAGAGAAGTTTTCTCCCCAAGAGGACCACTGAGGTGAGACCTGAAACGAGCAGGCATTAGGTAGCCACCCGTCTCCGCTGTACTTTCTGCAGCATCCTCAACACACTAAGGAAACGGAGGTGCAGAGGAGAATGACTGTCCCCATCTGGTCACGTAACCAGGCAGAGGCAGGACAAAAACTCCATACCTCGCGCTTCCCAACCAACTCTGCTATGCACAGAGCCAGTGGCTTAGAAGCACTGTGTCTGGTCCCTTCCTTCTTTCACTCAGCTAATAATGAATTTCAGAGAAGTGCCAACACAGAGGCACTTGGAGAAAGACGAGGCAGCTGAGAGTCAGGGAGCAGACCTCCTGGCCGAGAAGCAAGGGATGCGCCCAAGTCTCACGTCTGCCAGCTACACCCTCTTTCACACGCTCTATGAGCAGCTACCGCCCACTCGCCACGCTATTGGTCAAACTGGAATGAATGATAACCCTTAGGGCCAACGAAGACAAAGGGGTGGACTTTCTTGCCCAGCTCCTCCCCCTTGGCCCGGTGGCTGTTTTGATTGGCAGATAACTTCGGCTCGGCCCCCGCTTTGAAGGCACCTGTCTGTCTCCCAGTAGGTACACGGCCCCTAACGCCCACACTCCATGCCTTCCTCCGCTTTCCCCACCCACTTCCAGGATCAACCAATGACTTCAAGGCAGATATGCCCCCGCAGCCAATTAAAAAGAGCTCTAAACTTGACGGACGACTTCCCGCCCCTGGATTGTCCTAGCTCCTCCCCCGGACCAATTGTTTTAGGAGAGGGGGGCGGATACATCCAATCAGCACGACACAGGTCTCTTGATTGACGCTCGGGTCCTCGCGCTGGCGTGTTGTGCCCTGAGGCGGGAGGAGGAGGAGGAGCCGGGAAGCAAACCTCAGCCAATCCTAGCAGGCTGCGCGGGAGGCCAATCGAACGCCGCGCCTTGGAGCGATTACCCAATCCGCAAAAGGGGGCAGGGCGCATCCCTACCAGGAACCAATAGAACGCCCCCAAAGGTCAGGAGCGACGTTCAGCGGGAGCAATGACAGGCCTATATTCGGGGCTCGGGGGCGGGTCGGCGCCAGAGACGAGAAGAGAGGAGGGGAGGCCTCCTCCGCCGCCGCCATCTTGGACCGGGCCCGGTCAGCTTCCGTGGAGCCATCGGCAGACGCCGCGGCGTCCCTTGAGCCCCGACCCCCGTCGTCAGAACAACCCCGGGCCCACTCCCCCAACCCCACTTCCGCTTCGCGCCGCTATCGCGATAGCGCCCGGGCCCGGGGCGCGAGAAAAAGGCGGCGGGCGCTCGCCTCCCCCGCCTGTCGCGATACGCTCCTCAGCGGCGGCGCCAGCTCCTGTGGTGAGAGCGTCAGGCTCGACTGGGCCGGACCCCTTCCCCTCCTCCCTCCCGGCACCATCGGCCACCCTCCTTGCCGCCTCCCGCCCTGGCGACACCGCCGTCTGTCGCGACATGGTCTCTCCTCGCCGGCCCCCTGCCGCCGCCTCTGCAGCGCGGGGTTCCCCGCCGGGGGCGGCTCCCTCCCTCTCGCCCTCCCGCTCCTCCGCCTCCTTCACGCCCCTCACCGCCGCCCGGGGGTCTTTCCGCGACTCGGACCCCCGGCCCCGCCCGCCGCCGCCTCCCCGCGTGGCATCGCGTCGGGCCCCCCGGTGGGGGTGTGAGGGTGCGAAGCCTCCCGGGCGCGAGGTGCCCGCCCCTCTCCGCGTCGGTATTGGCTCCTGGCTGGAAGGATGGAGGCGCCCCTGGTCCCAGGTGCCCGCCCTCTCGGGCTCAGGTGCCTGCCCCCCTCGGCCTCGGTCCCTCGCGTTGGGGGCAGCCTCCGCCCCGGGGTTTCTGTTCTCCCTCGACGGTAGCGTGGGGGGTGCTGGCCCCCCGGGACGAGGACGCCCCTGGGTGGGGGAGTCCCCCTTCCCGGGGCCGAGGCCGCCCTCTGCATCCCTCCTCACTGCTCCCCGGAGCGCAGCTTCCCCTGGATCTCAGGTTCCAGCCGCCCCTCCGTATCGAATGGGGGCGTCTTCGGAGAGGAGTGGAGGAGAAACTCCGCGTTAGTTGGAGCTTCAGCCGAAGTTTCCACCTCTGTAGTCTCAGCAGAGAAGTGCCCGGGGTGGCTCAAGCCTCCTCGCCATCCCGCAGCACCGGGCGCTTACGTTTTGGGGGAGTCTGGCTTTCCTCGCACTGGGTTCCAGGACCGTCCTCAGTGTGGCCCACAGCTGGCCTCAGCTCTCGCACTTGATTGTGGTGTCTGCCTCCGGCTTTGCAGTGGTGAACTCCCCTGCATCCTGACTCTCTGACCTTCTGGGTGTGGGCCTCTCCCCATGATGTCCTGGCGCTGGGGGCTGCTGGGCTCCCCCAGCGTTCAGGTGCCTGGTGAAGGACACGAAGCCCCCACACTTTCCACCTTAAGTGGGCTCCCACTGCAGGCAGCGCTAGTGCTTCTTTCTAGGCAGCCCCTGCTTCTCAGTGCAGGGTGGTCACCCACCCACCCCGGGGTGAGCTCTCTTGGACTTTTGGTGAGGGGTTTTGGTGTCTGCCCTCACTCCCTTTGCCCCTGCGTGAGTACGAGGCTTCTTCCCCTTTCCCACCGGTCTCTTCCTTTGGGGTGTCATCACTCCAGGGGCCAAGAGGCCCGCTGCCCTTGCTATTGGCATTGGATTCCCCACTGTGGGTTTGCTGTCTTCTCATCTACCCTCACACTGGATGTCAGCAGTTGGAGAACAAGGGTTGCGCCTCCCCACCCCCGTGCTGGTACCCCATGGGAGTAGGAAGCCTCCTAGACCCGGGTTCTGCTTCTTGTACTGCGAGGTGGGGGGCGCTTCCCTCTGGGGCTGTGCCTTCTCTCCAGGGTAAGAACCCTTTCTTGCTGTTGCCTGCCCCAGGGAGAAGGTTCTTGCTATCCTTAGTACTGGTACAGCTGCTCTCTTGGATTTGAGATGTCCACGCCTCTGTGTGTGTCCCCACCATAAGGCTGAGTACTCCTCTTGGATGCAGGTGCCCCCGGCTAATGCTTCTAACCACCCCCCTTGATTTCTCACTGTATGGGGTAGGGTAGAGGTTCCTGGCCATGTGATGTCAGATGCCTGAGCCTCAAGTGGGAGACTCCACTGTAGTCCCCGTCCCTGGGACCAGAGACTCCTCTGGTGTAGACTTTCCAAGGTGGGGGTTTCCAGCTCCCCACTCTTGGCATGGGCATCTCAGTGGAGATGACAACCTCCACCCCAGGACCTAACACATCCTCCTTCCAGAGTCTCAGAGCCTCTGTGGCCACATCAGCAGCCACCCGGGTTAAGGATCACCCTTCATCACTTCCTAGAGCTCCTTGCTGCAGAGGCGGAAGCTCTCCCAGATCAAAGGCACCTCATGACAGGGACCACTCTGTGGGCACATCATGTCCCCAAGATTAAGGACCGTCCGGCGTTAGCTCCCCAGGACAGAGCCTCCTGTCCCTCCCTCCCTCCTCTGGTGTTTGTATGGTGGCATCATCTTCCCTGAGGTGAAGTTTGGGGGTCTTCTTTACTGGTTTTGGCCCCCTTTTTAGTGTGTTGGCTCCTGTGGGTCTGGTGTCCTCCTCACCCCACCCCTTAGCATGGGTCCCTTCCCTGTGGGGATGAGTGTTCCTCTTGGGTAAGTTTCCTCCTGGGCCAAGGTTCGCAGACTCCTCAGTGCTACTAGAGAGCCCTTGCCACCAGAGCACAAGCTCTTCTGCTCCCAAGAGTGGACCCGCAATTGTTACCTTCCTTGGAGGATCTTGGTGGATGCCCCCCGACTACAGCAAATGGGGCTCTTTCTTCTCTGGTGGCATCTCTGCTTCGAGACTGAAGCTCCAGCTCCCCTTCTCTCTGGTCCTTTTTAGGGGGAACCAGAGGTACAGACACCCTCACGCTATAGGGATTTTCTTAGTGGGGAAGGTGTTGTCTCCACTATGGCTAAGGCTCCAGCCTCTCCAGGGGACAAGTACCCTGGGCCTTGGGCACGTGCCCCTTCTCTGTGGAGGAGCCGCCTCCCCGCTGGGTCTCGGCTGTTGCTGACTTTAATGTCACATTGTTCTGTCTGAAGCATCACCTCTGGGCTAGGGCTCTTGTTCCCCTCCACCTGGCTGCTGGCCCCGTCACGACTTCTTCTCTTGCTGCCACAGTGTGGTGTCCCCTCTGGGGGGTATTCTTTCTCTCCACTGGGGTACCAGTGTTTTCCAGGTAGAGATGCAGGGAGGGCGTCACCTCCCTAAGGTGTTGATAGCCTTGTTTGGGGGTGTAGCCCATGAGACCTCTTCTCTCTCGAGAGCAGGAGTGCCTGCCCATGCTCCTCTGTTGGGTTCTTGGGATGGAAAGAGGGAGTATAAGCTCTTTTCCACATTCTTGTTCCCCCATGCAGTAAGAGGCTTTTCTGTGTTGGGGTGTTGGACTTTGGTGAGGATCCCTGCATACCTCAGGGTTGGTGTCCAGGCCCTGGCCTTGTATAAGCTCCCCTGACCAAAGGGACTTGCCCCTCTTCAGTCTGAGTCCCTTCTGGGGCACTTTCTCCTGGGTCTTCTTACTGGTTGTGTTGCCTTAGAGTCCCCTTTTATGGCATGTTGGCTGACTCTAGGCGGGTGGTGCTGCTGTTTTCTTTAGGTTGGGCCTTTTACTGAGATTTAAGTTCCCTCAAGTGTAAGTTAGCACTTCTACCAACTACCACCAGAATAGGTCCCTGCGGTGTTGGGAGAAACCTCAACAGGGCTGGTTAAGGTCCCAGTCCTGTCCTTTATGGGCTTCTTGTTTTAAAGCACACTTGTTTCATAGGGTTGCTGCTAGGCACGTGTGGTGATTAGTAACTAGTTAAAGATGAAAGACTCAGTGTCTCTGTCACGCTTGCCGCATTTCAGATGCTCAGTGGCCGACGGATAGTGCCCATGGACAGTGTTTCCAGCATTGCAGAGTTGTGTCGCACAGCACTGTTGGCCAGATGCTCCCTTCCTTTGGGTGAGGACCCTCTTGGTGTGACTTTTCTCTGCATTGAGGCTCTTATTCCTCAGTATGGGGCTATTTCTGCCTTTACATTAAGTAGTCTGGGGTACCTTGCCCTACACAGGTAGAGTGGGCACAGCCCCTGGATCTCAGGGAACTATGCTTTTCATGATAGGCCCCCTCCCTGGCGGGGGAGAGGGGAACCTCCGCTGGTGGCTCAGATGTCTTCTTAGCATAAGCCTCTCTCCCCAGGGCTCCCCTGGTCTCGCTGTCAGGCCCTAAGGTGTGTCTTCCCCTAGACTAAAAGCTCCTTGTAACTCCCTTTTGACCTCAGTCTCCTCTGGGTTCTCTGTAACTTCCTTTAGAATAAAGATGCTCCTCTCTTTAAGTTTTGGGCTCCTACCCTGATGGTGTATATTTTCCTGAGTCTAAATTACCAGTCCACTTGCTATGGGATTACTTCGTGTGTGCAGATCGGCTCCCTTACAGCTGCGGTACTTTTTCACCCTCTTATCTTAGTCAGATTTCTGTCTTCTCCCAGGTCTCTCTTGGGTACTGCCTTCTGCCCCCAAATCTCTAACCCTTCTTGGTATCAGCCTCTTTGGGTTAGGAGTGTTACTTCCTTCTGGGATACATTTCTTGGTGGTTTAAGTCACTTCCACTTGGCATTCGGCGCTGTCTGTATGAGTGGGTTCAGGTCTTCATAGTTTTAGGCACCTCTGGTCGTCGTCGTTTTCCCGCACCCCCAATCTTCCTTCCCTCACCTACAGTTTACAGACGCACACACACCCTTCTCTGTGAGCTGCCAGTTTCATTTGTCTCCTGACTTGTCTGAGGGGTGACCTCCCCAGCCACCTCCGTACCCAGCCCCTCTGAGTAGGACGTGTGATCTCCAGGGCTAATGCCATCATCCCAGTCCTCAGCTGTGTGCAGCGTGACTTTGTCCTGCTCTGAAAAATCCTTTTGAGTGTAATCTGGGGAGAAGGTGCTCCTTGCTCTAGTAATTTTCCACTTCCTGGGTCAGAGGCACACAAAAAGGTGTGTATCTTTTCTTGTTTCAACAAACTTCTAGGGTCTCTTGTTGGCCAGACACTATGCTGGGCAGTCATGCGCGCATCAGGAGAACTGGGGCTGGTCTGTCAGACAGCGGATGTTTCTTCTCTTTACCATTCCCACCCGCCTCACTAGCTGACTAGGTCCATGGTTCTGGGTTTGAACCAGCCAGGGAATACATGTTAATTCCTCTCCAATCTCTCCTAGCAGCGTCCGTCTCCAAGAGAGTATGAAGAGAGTGCGTCTGTAGGACAGGGAAGATGGCGGACAAGCGCAAACTCCAAGGTACTAGACTGACTTCCCACTGCACCTGTAGCCACGTGCTCCCGCTTCTGAGGACTGCTCTTTAAATACCTGCTGCCTGGGCAGGATTCTCACAGCCTTCTTCCTCCCTGGCCAGGTGAGATTGATCGCTGCCTCAAGAAGGTGTCCGAGGGCGTGGAGCAGTTTGAAGATATTTGGCAGAAGGTACAGGGGCCGAGGCCTTAATAATCTGGGTCTTCAGAGAGGAGGGCACAGGAAAAAGGCTCAGGATCTCTGGGTGTTGACCAGGGAGAGAGGGGCAACATATGCAGGTGCTGAGGACCTAAGAGAATCAGTTCTAAGATGGATTGGGGATCGGGGTGCGGGGGTCCTCGAGTCCCTAGCATAAGGAAGAATCACTGGAGTGGGTGCTGGGGCATCCCCTCCCACACTGACTTCTGAATTCTCTCCATCCCTCAGCTCCACAACGCAGCCAACGCGAACCAGAAAGAAAAGTATGAGGCTGACCTGAAGAAGGAGATTAAGAAGCTACAAGTGAGGGGGCTGGGGGCCTGGACACCTGTGTCCTGAGGGTAGAGGGAACTGGGAGAGTGGACTGCTGGGTCCCAGGGAGAAGGAGCTGTGGGCCCCAGTTCCCAGGTACTGAGGTCTGACTTTCTTGCTTTTCCCATCTGCAGCGGCTGAGGGACCAGATCAAGACATGGGTAGCATCCAACGAGATCAAGGACAAGAGGCAGCTTATAGACAACCGCAAGCTCATTGAGACGGTAGGAGCCCAGATCCTGAGTCCCAGAGCGGGGGGAGGTCACCTGATTCTTGAGATCCCAAGGGGTGGAGGCAGAGTGGCAGGACCCCAGAGGTCCCCAAGAGAAGCAAGGTTTCTGCACCTAAGGGAAGGGAAGAGGCAGCAGACTCAGAGCTCAGAAAGTAGGGTCATGAGGCTCAGGGCTGAGTGTCTGCTGGCCCTTAGTCAGCTCCTTTCCCACTTTCGAGAGCCCCCCTGCCAACTGCACTCTCTACAGCAAATGGAACGGTTCAAAGTTGTGGAACGAGAGACCAAAACCAAAGCTTACAGCAAGGAGGGCCTGGGCCTGGCGCAGAAGGTAGACCCTGCCCAGAAGGAGAAGGAAGAGGTTGGCCAGTGGCTCACGGTGAGTTGGGGTAGAGAAGAGGAGGTGAACTCTGAGGATCCTGAGCCCTGGGCATACCTGGGAACCCTGGCTGATGGCCTTCCTCCTCTTCCTCCCATAGAATACCATCGACACGCTCAACATGCAGGTGGACCAGTTTGAGAGTGAAGTGGAGTCACTGTCGGTGCAGACACGGAAGAAGAAGGGTGACAAGGATGTGAGTGAGGGAGACCCGGCACCTTCGGGAAGGGGATGGGGACAGGGATGGGCTGGCCAGCAGGAGGTGCCAGTCACTTAGGCTCCTGGGAGTTGAATCCTGGATTCCTAAGGTGGACAGGGGCCCAGCAACAGGGATTAGGGATTTGAGAGACACGATCGGGAGGGCTTAGCAGCTGCCTAGGTGGGGCAGGGCGGAGGCCGGACTGAATTTCAGGGTCCCCTGGGTGTCTAGGTAGACAGCAGGACCTTGGTGAAGAGGAACGGCTTGGGGGAAGGTGAATGCAGGTTGAGCTTGGGCCCCAGAGTAAGTGTGAGACCTGAAGGACACCCATGGCAGGAGGCCTCACGGCACCCAGAGGGCCCTGGTCCTGGGGAGAGCACAGTTAGAGACAAGGCGGAATATGGAGAAAGCAGAGAACCAGGCCTGAAGGAACAGAGGAGTCTGGGACAAAGCTGGATGCTGGGGTCCCAGGTTCTAGAATCAGGATTGTGGGGTGTGAGTTCAGAGGGATACAAACTGTAGAGATGTGTTGAAAGCAGAGAGACAAGGCGGGGAGAGCCAGGTCCTCAGGGAAGCTGTGGGTGGGAGAGGGTCAGGAAGTGGACGATAACAGGGTTGGGTGTCAGACCCTGAGGGGTTTGGGAACCAGGGGCTTGGAGGGGAGTTGTTGGGTCCTTGAACAGAGCAGGGATTTGGAACTGAGGCTAAGCTGTTAAATCATAAAGAGTCCTTAAGGGGAGGGCAGGAGCAAGGCTTACGTGTCTGGGCTCCCTTGGGGATAAATGGATAGGGTTGGGAGGCCTAGTGATGACAGAATCATCATTATTCTAAACAGCAAGCTCCTCACAAGTGGCAGTTATCATTATTACTGCTGGAGCAAGCCGGGGGTAGGGGGCAAGCCAGAGGTAGTCACAGCCGGTGGGTACACTCAGTTGAGAAATCTGGGCTGTCAGGTGAGGTGCAGATGGAGGCCAAGTCATGGGATGGCACAGGGACCTCTGGGTCGTTTAGAGGTTTCCAAGGACTCCTGGAGCCTTAAAGGTCTGGGGAGAGGAAGGAGCAGTGGGATCCCAAGATGTCAGAAGGCTGAGATTGCTCCCACAGGGGTCAGAGGGTGGGTGGACCCCATACTGGCCCACCGCAGAAGGGGCTGGAATGGAGGCTTTGGGTCTCCAGAGGGGTCAGGGACTGAGGACAGGTTCTGTGGGGGCAGGAGGGGCCAAGCAGGTGCTCTGCAGCCCCTGAGCCTGGCCCTGGGCTCGCCAGCAGAAGCAGGACCGGATCGAGGGCTTGAAACGGCACATCGAGAAGCACCGCTACCACGTGCGCATGCTGGAGACCATCCTGCGCATGCTGGACAACGACTCCATCCTCGTCGATGCCATCCGCAAGATCAAGGACGACGTTGAGTACTATGTCGACTCATCCCAGGACCCCGACTTCGAGGAGAACGAGTTTCTCTACGATGACCTGGACCTCGAGGACATTCGTGAGGCCCTGGGGCTGATGGTAGCACAGGAAGTGAGGGCCCAGAGCAGGCTGTGTGAGCCAGCTAAGCATGCCCTCCTTCTTCCCCCACAGCACAGGCGCTGGTCGCCACCTCCCCACCCAGCCACAGCCACATGGAGGATGAGATCTTCAACCAGTCCAGCAGCACACCCACCTCGACCACCTCCAGTTCTCCCATCCCACCCAGCCCAGCCAACTGTACCACGGTGAGGCCCCACAGGGCACTAGTACCTCGTGTTTCCAGCAGGGCAGGACTCGAGGAGACAAATCTGGGTCTCTCCAAAGTGACCAGGGGAGAGTAGTTGAGGAAACACAGATTGAGGTAGCCAGGGTCTAGGCTCTTGGAGCACACGCTAAGGTCCTACATCAGGGTCCCTCAAGGCCAGAAAGAGTAATAAGGGTCCATCCTGGGCCAGTTTAAGTCCTGGATGTGGGAGGCGGCAGGGGCCAGTGCCGGGGCTGCCTGAGGAGGCTGGCTAGCTGGCCACCTTGGGCAGGGATCCAAGGATGGGATTCCCTGTGGAGAGCAGGTTCCCAGATCCTTAGGAGGCTGGTGGCTCAGTGCTGGCTCCCAGAAAACAACATTGGAGAGCCTGAATTTAGGTGGTTTCTCCAGGCAGATTAAGGACAGCCATTTGACCAGCTCTGGGGCTGCAGTGGCAGTCAACTGGGCCCAGGTCCCCGGGACACTGAGGGATTAGTATTTCTCTGTCAGACCCCAAGAGATCATACAGGTTTTCTGTTGCACCTTCCCTACCTCAGGAAAACTCTGAAGATGACAAGAAGAGGGGACGTTCCACAGATAGTGAAGTCAGCCAGGTGGGTGTGAGCCTGGAATTGACGGGCATGCCATTCACTTATGTGTTGGTTCCCAAAGGCATATTGAGGCCCGAGTGCCGGCCCCTGGGCTGGGCTCGTGGACACAGGTGGGTCAGAAAGCAGTGCTGCCCTGAGGGCAGGTGGGCAGGCAAGTGGACAGGTGACTGGTGCTGTGGAGTGGTCAGGCAGTCAGGAGATGGTGCTGCAGAGGGCGCTGGGCCTCAGAGTCAGGTGAGTTTGCCCGGCAGAGAGAGGCAGTAGCCAGTAACACGGGCAGGTTGTGACAGAAAGCCTGGAAGTGTGGAGAGATGAGGCCGGTCAGGTCTGTGGGGCCAGGGGCCCAACTATGAGCACAGGAACTGGAATTGTCAGGCTGAGGGGCTCAGGCTTTGTGGACCTGAGCGGCGTCCACTGCCAAACAAGCTTGGGAAGTGATGGGGCCTTGGTGGTGCGAGTAACACACACTGCGTGTTTCTGAGAGGAGACGGTGGTGTGTAGCACTTCTCCACCTCCCCTAACATCTCCCAGGACAGCAGCACACTTCAGAAAACGCTGCGACAGAAGAATGTTAGGCAGGAGCAGCTGGGGCCTGAGGCCCTCTGGGGGCTGATGGGATGGATGGTTCCAAGGGGACACCTGAGTGGGCATTGAGGAGGCTGCTGTGGAGACTGAGGGGATCTGCAGATAGTGGGGAAGGCGGGCAGCAGGGCCAGGTGGTGATGAAGAGAGACGCTGAGGTAGGGGCTCCAGGGGCCAGGCTGGGCTCTGCCACCTTCCCAGGCCCCCACCACCAAGCAGCGATCCTAGGAGACAAGTGGGTAGTCAGTCCTGCTGGGCGCCTGGTAAGCGCAAGGTACCCGTGGGGTAGGTGGAAAGAAGCCAGGAGGCGGTTAGGTTCAGCAGCCTGAGTTGCTGTTGGCAGCATGCCTGTGGTGGAGATGCCAGGAGCACGTTTACCCTCCCACCACTTTCGGGAGCGCTGGTAATTTATGGCCCTGTGAGTAGTTTCTGTGACCCTTCCGGTGACATTCAGAATTACTATCCAATTTCCAGCTGTTTTTCCTTCTACTCTTAGACGTTAGGCTGCTCCAGCTAATCACATATTGAGGACACTTAGGTGTTTCTCACTAGTCCCCTGGCTTCCAACAGATGGATCTCCTCTGGCTGACAACCTAAGTTGTGTCAGATCCCTGTGGGGGTGTCCGTGGGGTGGTGTCCAGGCAGGACTTGGGAAGCTGGGCAGGCTGGAAATTAGTGTGAGTGTTTTAAGCATGAAGGTGATGCAAGTCATGAGGGTGAGTAAAGTCACCCAGGTTCCCAGGAGGGTGGGAGCAGTTGGGGGCAGCGAGGCCAGAAAGGAGGCTGCTAGGACAAAAGTGGAGCCTGAGGTGGGGGTGGTGAGGGAGACCCGCTGGCCCCCTGGGTCCTGACCCTCTGCTCTCTCCCACCCGCAGTCTCCAGCCAAAAACGGCTCCAAGCCTGTCCACAGCAACCAGCACCCTCAGTCCCCAGCTGTGCCACCCACCTACTCCTCTGGCCCCCCGCCCACTGCCTCTGCCTTGAGCGCCACCCCTGGAAACAATGGGGCTCCCGCCCCAGCAGCACCCCCAAGTGCCCTGGGCCCCAAGGCCAGTCCAGCTCCCAGCCACAACTCGGGCACCCCTGCCCCCTATGCCCAGGCTGTGGCCCCACCAGCTCCCAGTGGGCCCAGCACCACCCAGCCCCGGCCCCCTAGCGTCCAGCCTGGTGGAGGTGGTGGAGGTGGCGGCGGAGGCGGAGGGAGCAGCAGCAATAGTAACAGCAGTGCCGGTGGAGGGGCTGGCAAGCAAAATGGCGCCACCAGTGAGTGGGGAATCATCGGGGTGGGGGGCGCGGGCGGGGCTGGGCAGCAGTCGGCAGCCCCTTCCATTTGCTCTTTGTTCCCAGGTTACAGCTCAGTTGTAGCAGACAGCCCAGCAGAGGTGGCTTTGAGCAGCAGTGGGGGCAACAATGCCAACAGCCAGGCCCTGGGCCCCCCTTCCGGACCCCACAACCCACCTCCCAGCACCTCGTGAGTGTCTTGGCCGTCGGCAGGGTTGGGGTGGCAGCCTTGCGGCACAGAGGCACTGGTGCCTTACCCCCATCTCGATGGGTTCTGGGCCCCCCACCGTTGCTCCTGGGAACGTCCAGCAAGTGCTGTCCTCCACTTCCATCAGGTGTTGTGCCCCCAATTCTTTCCAGAAAGGAAACGACATCAGCCTCTCTGCTTTGCCCTTCATAACGCTCTAAAATACGTTCTCATCTAAGTGGAAGTTTTCTCAAGAGCCCCACACCCTTTCTTCCCCATTTCTGTCACCCGCCTGAGGCTACCCAACTGCCACAGGAGGTCACTGTTCCACTTTTCACATTGAATTGTCCCGAAGTCCTCATTCCTCTGCAGCTACGCCTCCAAATCTTAGCTCAGGCGGTTCCACCGGATCTCCCTGTTTCCCGAAGAATGTCCCAAGAAAGAGCTTAATTAACAAGGTGCACAAAGGAAAGACCTTCCTGGCCCCCTCGCCCCAGCTCCAGCTGGCCTGCCCAAGGGCACATGGGCCCTGTGTCCACCTGCCCAAGGCAGCCTGTGTGGCCTGGTGGAGCACCCAAGAATCCTCACTCCCATCCCCGAAGCTCTGCTCTACTGATGAGAAACTGTTCGAAAAATTGGGGTCTGCCTTTGTTTGCCCAGAGAGCCACTTCTTTCTCCCATCTGTCTGCCCTCAGCCGCCCCTCTCAGATCCCTTCTGATTTGTGCAGGCTCCCCTCTCTCCAGCCGGGCCTCTCTGCCCATCCCACCCTCAGGGACCCTCCTCTAAGCCCCTCTCCTCCATGCTCTCTCTCCAGGAAGGAACCCAGTGCGGCAGCCCCGACAGGGGCTGGGGGCGTGGCCCCAGGCTCAGGGAACAACTCGGGGGGACCCAGCCTACTGGTGCCACTGCCTGTGAATCCTCCCAGCTCCCCAACGCCCAGCTTCAGTGATGCCAAGGCAGCCGGTGCCCTGCTCAATGGGCCTCCGCAGTTCAGCACCACCCCGGAAATCAAGGTGGGCTCCTGAGACATCCCCTGAGCCTCTGTATCCTGACTGCTGTCTGCACTCCAGACATTTCTGTCCCTTTCCTCTAGGTTTCTAGCTGTGCCTCCCTGCCTTTCTGGATCTCGCTCTCTGGCTTTCTGTCCCGTTCTCACACTTGCTCTTTCTCCGGGTCTTTCTGTACCATGTTCCCCCTGACCACAATCTCTGGGAGCTGTCATACTCCCCTCTTGCTCCCTCTGAAGCTGTTTCTCTGGGTCTCTTCCTTTCTCTTGGTTGTACTTGTTGCTTGCTCTCTCTGGGTTTCATCTTCATCTCCCCCAGGCCCTCAGTTTCTGTCCCCATTTGTCTTTACAAAGCATACCAGTCTTTCTACTTCACATGACCCCTTACCTACCTCACTTCCCTCCTTTTCCTAGCTAAGGAACTGTTTCAGTCAAGACAGCACTTGTTCAAGTCCACCGGGGGCCAAGCTTGGTGTTGGGTGAATGCAGCCTGCTTCCTCCCTTTAGGAAGCTTCCCTGCTGGGGTGGCCGCAGAGGAGGTTGCTGTGGGTCCCCCAAAGGACATGTGACCTGACCTGGGAGACAGGCCAGGAAGGCTCTGAGAGGGGGTGATGTTTCAGCTGAAACCTGGAGCAGCCAGGGGTCTAACAGCTGTAGGAAGGGCTTCAGGAGGAGTCCCCATCTGCCTGAGTGCTCAGGAGGCCGGGCAGGATGCAGCAGAGAGGAGCAGGTATCCACTCTGCAGGAAGCAGTGCCACCGGCTGTAGGGCTGAGATAGTGTAGCAGGACAGGAGTGGGGGTTCCTGATCATGGAGGGCCAGGATACTGTAGCGTAGCTTCCACGGGGAGGCAGTGTGCCCCACGCTGGCCAGGTCCAAGTCCTGGCATTGTCTTTTCTGTGCTTGCCTTCATCTGTGAAATGGCAGTTATCACGATGATACCTACCACACAGGGTAATTTGGAAGAGTAACTGATCCTGGTAAAGCTCTTGCAACAGTTTCTGGCCCAACAGAAGTTTTTTTTTGAGACAGAGTCTTGCTGTGTTACCGAGGCTGGAGTGCAGTGGTTCAATGTCAGTTCACTGCAGTCTCCACCTCCCGGGTTCAAGTGAATCTCCTGCCTCAGCCTCCCAAGTAGCTGAGATTACAGGCTCCGACCACCCCACCTGGCTGATTTTTGTATTTTTAGAAGAGATGGGGTTTTGCCATGTTGGTCAGGCAGGGCTTGAACTCCTGACTTTAGGTGATCTACCCACCTCGGCATCCCAAAGTACTGGGATTACAGGCATGAGCCACTGCACCCAGCCCAAATTTTAGAAGTACTGTGGACAGGAAGCTTATACAGTGTGCATTTTTGTGGAAAAAGGGAAACAGCAGCTTTGAGATTTTCAAAAGGGGTTCATACCCTTTGACCACCACCAGCAGCAAAAATGAATCACTGGTGTGGGTGGTCGGGAACTATGGCAAGGTTTGAAGTAGAGAAGGAACAACATGACTTCATTGGAAAGGTACCCTGGGTCTGAGGACAGGATAGAGGGGGGGTGGTCTGGGCAGGAGAGGACAGGCCCGGGCTGTGTGGGGCATGGTGACATGACAGGTTAGAAGCAGGACAGATAAGCCTTGGTGACTAAAGCGTTGTGGAGAGGACAGCACAGGGCTGGGGTTAGGGACAGCTGCCCCTGGCCAGAGTAGATGGAGGAACCAGGTCTGACTTCGGGGAACAGAAGCCTGCTGCAGCCTTTGTAATAGGAAAGGAGGCTGTGGTGGTAGGGCTGGAGGGCCAGCCTACCTGTTACCAGCAAGGAGACTGAATCCTAGCAGGGCTGGGCCTGCTCCCACCCCAGTCACCCATGCCAGTCAGAGGCAGACAGCTGTGCATGTAGTCCTCCTGCCTCCTTCAAGACAGGCGGGGGCTCTCCCAGGGTGTAGGTGTCCCTAGTGAAGGAGCGTGTACTATCGGCTCATCCCTTGACAGAAATGGTAGCGCACTGTACATGTTCTGCAGGTTGGCATTTTCCTCTGTAGTATATCACGAACTTGTGTTTTGAAAATCTCTGCACCGTATTCCATGGTGTAGAATCCCACTTACTTGATGTTCATCTGCTGATGAGTGCGTCAGTGGTTTCCAGTAGTTTCTCCCCAGTTTGATGCTTTTACTTTTTATGGGTAGATCACGAGGAGTGGGTCACTGGCCCCCCATAGCCTCCCAGCAGGGCAGGCGAGAGCATGTGCGGCCTGCATCAGGCTAAGCTTGCTCCTGCAGCCCAAGTGCTCAGGCCAGGCCTCTGGTTTCCTCCCCAGGCCCCAGAGCAAACTTTGAGCTCCTTGAAGTCCATGGCGGAACGGGCAGCCATCAGCTCTGGCATTGAGGATCCTGTGCCAACGCTGCACCTGACCGAGCGAGGTGAGGGTCCCAGGATGGTGGGGAAGCGGCAGGCCAAAGAGGTGGGACTGGCCCCGACCCATCCTCACCACTGAGGGGGCCACCCCCACTTTCCCCACAGACATCATCCTCAGTAGCACATCAGCACCTCCGGCCTCAGCCCAGCCACCCTTGCAGCTATCAGAGGTCAACATACCGCTGTCGCTGGGTGTCTGTCCACTGGGCCCTGTGCCCCTCACCAAGGAGCAGCTCTACCAGCAGGCCATGGAAGAGGCCGCCTGGCACCACATGCCTCATCCCTCTGATTCTGAGCGTATCCGGTGAGGGGCCGCAGGAAAGGGGGTTGGGCTGGGACTCGAGTCTTAGCGAGGAGGCAGGGGATGGACCTGTGAGGCTGTGGGTCAAGAGGGCCAGGCCCCTGACCTGGGTTCCCCACTGAAGGTCAGCACTGCCCCGGGTCTTTCTGTACCAACCCCCACTCGGGGATGCATTTCTGAGCACTCTTTTGGTGAGGGCAGGACTGGTAGGCAGCTCGCACTGACCTTCCTGATGCTCCCACAGGCAGTACCTCCCCCGGAACCCCTGTCCGACGCCCCCCTACCACCACCAGATGCCACCCCCACACTCGGACACTGTGGAGTTCTACCAGCGCCTGTCGACTGAGACACTCTTCTTCATCTTCTACTATCTGGAGGTACAGCAGGGCCCCCGGGGCAGCCTCGGGCCCCCCGGCTTCGCCGCCACCGCCGCCGTCCCCCCTCGGGCTGGAGGGGTGAGGTGGGTGCCCCACTGCGGCCACTGGGACCGCACCCCCTCCCTATTCCCAGTCCTGGGCCCCTCAGCCCCCTACTTAAATCAGCCTGTCCCTGTTCCCGCTTCCAGCCCAGAGGTGTTAGAACTGCCTGGGTTAAGTGCGGCCAGTCGGCTGCAGCATGCCCCAGCCCTGCTTCCGGTGGCTCACTGGCTCACCTGCGGCCCCTCCCCAGCCCTGATCCAGCAGCCCCAGTCTAAGGCTGACCCCACTCTGCTCATCAGCACATTGTCAGGCCTCCCTGGAGACCACTGGGGAACTGTCCAACCTACTCCCAACCCCAGTGACTGACCTCCACCCTCATCCCCACTTGGGAAATTTTCTCAATTGCCTCCTCTCTCAGCTCTCATCACACAATAGTTTTTCTTCCTTCTCAAAGCTTCTCTGAAATTAATTTTCACCTCCTGTCTCATTTTACTTCTCCTGACCAGCATTGGTATGTTCTGTGCCCCAGATTGTCGAGCTCAACTGTGGTCTGTGGCGGGGGCCGGGGTTCAGCCCTGATGTCCTGCCCTGTCCCCCTGGCTCCCCACCAAGTTTGGGGGGGGGCCCCTGATCCCCTTCTCCACCTTTACTCCCCCAGGGCACTAAGGCACAGTACCTGGCAGCCAAGGCCCTAAAGAAGCAATCGTGGCGGTTCCACACCAAGTACATGATGTGGTTCCAGAGGCACGAGGAGCCCAAGACCATCACTGATGAGTTCGAGCAGGTGAGGGCCCCGCCCCCTCTCTTCCCACTGCTAGGGTTGGGGTAGAGTCCCCAGGCTCCAGGAAGTCCCTGCCAGCCTCTGCTCCCTTGCCTCCACCTTTCAGGCGGCGCAGTCCCTCAGCCTGACCAAGCTCTCCTTCACTCGGGCTGTTTGCTCAGCCTGGAGAACTGCCCTGTCCTCCTCCAGTTGGCCGGCTCCTAGGCCTCCTGTAGGCCTTAGCCCAAATGGCCCTTCCTCAGAGACCTTCCCGGAGCCACCTGGCCCAGCGCCTCCCCTGTGCGGTGCTGGGCACTCACTTGGGTGTGGGATTTTCCTGGTGAGTCTCCCTGCACAGGCTGTGGGTTCTGCTGCCCAGGGACCTTGCTGGCCCCCTCCACCACCAGGTCCCAGCACACACTCAACGGGGAAGCTATTTTTTTTTAATGGTCTTTTCCATTCATGCTTCTTGCAACTACTCTGGAGCCAGCCTACCTGGGTTTGAGCCCAGCTCTAACTGGGTGACTTTGGGCAAGTCATTCAAACCTCTGTGTCTTAATTTCCTTATCCATAAAAACTGGGGGGAAGAGGCCCTCCTAAATGCAGTTGTTATGAAGATTAAATGAGTTAATAACATGTAAGTACTTGATGGTGACTGCTACATAGTAAGTGTCATGAATTTTTTTTTTCAAATTACTTACAGTTGGTGTGTTCTACAGTGATTTTTTTCCCCACCGAAGACTTCCCTGATGCCGATCCCCTTCATGGGGATGAACATGCAAGGTCCTTGTCCTCGGAGAACCCAGTCCCGCTCCTAGTTCTCCCAGGCTGCCAATCTTGAAAGCATTTCAGACATTTACTCATTTAGTAGCTAGCTCCTCTCCCATGGTGCCCTCAGACATTAACTACTGACCTTCTGTCCTTTCCTGGTTTGGCCCAGAACCATCCTCCAAGTTACTACATTTCAGGGCATCCAGTCATTCAGAAATTCCCACACCTCTGCCACCGCCAATAAAATGTCCCTGCAGAGTGCTTAGACTCTGAGCCTGTTCCATTCTTTAGAACAAGGGTGACAGTACCCACTGCCTTGAGGTCTTTGTGAAGATTAAATGCTAGGCCGTGCATCCTGTACTTGCACGAGAGAGGTGCTCAAAAGCCACAGCCCTTGAGAATACAAAGGCCTTGTACTCACGCCTGGAGCTGGGGCCCCGCTCTGCAGCTGGCCTCGGTGGAACCTCTCTGCAGTTCCCTCCATTTCCTTCTTGATGAAGTGGGCATGATAACCGTTTCCAACCCAAGAACCACCTTGTGAGGGTGGAATGAGTGCGCGTGTGACAGGGCAGCTGGCCCAGTGCCTGGCATATCCACAGCCCTAAGAACTGTCCCCTTTGTCTGTTGGTCCGGCCCAGATCCCAGACCACCTCCTCGTCCACTCACTGACCGCCTTCTCCCCCGGCCAGGGCACCTACATCTACTTTGACTACGAGAAGTGGGGCCAGCGGAAGAAGGAAGGCTTCACCTTTGAGTACCGCTACCTGGAGGACCGGGACCTCCAGTGACACCGGCCCCTTCCTCTACCTGCCCCCTCCCCCGCATGCTGATCCCCCTGCCCAGGTGAGGGCCCTGCCCTGGAAGATTGGAGGGAGGCCCCAGGCCACGGGCATCCCCCCTCCTCTCCCAGGAAGCAGGGAGGGGGCCGGGAGGTTTCCTCTCAGCCCCACCCTGGGGGCCCGGGGGCGAGGGCTGCCCCCTCCTCCCCTCCCCAGTGAGGGACATTTTTTGGTAAACCTATTTTCATTTTGGAAAATATTTATGAATAAATAGTTTTATATGACGGCTGGCGGCAGCAG
This sequence comes from Cacajao melanocephalus, assembly GCA_963573385.1. Classification (NCBI taxonomy): domain Eukaryota; kingdom Metazoa; phylum Chordata; class Mammalia; order Primates; family Pitheciidae; genus Cacajao; species Cacajao melanocephalus. The sequence goes on along the minus strand of CAUYLG010031386.1, from coordinate 24,604 downwards.
CCTCTCCTGTACCCCCTCAAGAGTCAGTGAGCAAGGTGAGGGTCCTGCTGGCGGGGGCGCCGAGCCAGCTGGGGGTTGAACTGGGAGTTGTACCGCCGCCGCCGGTCATCTGTCTCTTCCTCTTCTGGCTTACCCTCCTGTGGTGCCCGGCCTTGGACCCGGGCCAGCAGGGCCTCCGCTCGAGCCCTCTCGGCCGCTTCCCTCCGAAGACGTTCAGCTCGAAGCTGGTCCAGGGACAGAGGCCTGCAGGGAGAGGACTGAGGTCAGAAAGCTGGTAGCCCCGAGGAGGCCGTTCCCCCAACTTCTCCCAGAGCTGCCACCAGGAACCCTGGCCTGCATCCAGGACACCCCAGCCTTGGCTCTTATGGCCTGCTGGAAGCCATTTGGTGCTGGGATGCCACGGGCACGTCTCTGGCCTTCCCTCCTGTGGGTTTTAGTCCTCCCCAGTCTTTAAAATCTGATGTTCCTCCAGATTAAGAAAGCACACTGAGCAGCCCCTGGCTCTTTCTGGTCCTCAGCTTCCCTTTCTGGAGCAAAAAAGATTACAGGCAGCGTACCCTCTCTAGAGCAGCGGTACAGCATCCTGGGGATATAAGCCTGCGTTTTACTCCCTAACCCAGTGGTTCTCAAACTCTTTGGTCTCAGGGCCCCTTTATACTCTTAAAAACTGAGGACCCCAAGAGCTTTTGTTTAAATGGGTTCTGTTAATACAATGCAAATCAGAACTGAAAACTAAGAAAAACTTGGACAGAAGTATCTGTGCCGTCAGCCATGACAGTGAGGGTGTCTTCTCATCATGCAGCCTCTGGAAACCTGCACTACCTGCCTGTGAGTGAGTATAAAGGGCAAACAGTGTCAGGAAAATAGGCTTGACACCACGGCACCCCCCGGAAAGGGAGTCAGGACCCCTAGGGCTCCCTGGACCACACGTTGAGGACCACTTTTCCACCCAGCCATCCCTTCACGGAGTCCCTGGCTGCCCCAACCAGAGGTCCTGCTGTGCCTGTGCTAGGCTGCTGCCAAGCCCTGAAGATCTGGGTCCTCGTCTGCCAGGGCAGGGTGGTCCTTCTTACCCCTTGGGTCGCTGTTTCTCAGACCCCTCCTCTTTTTCCTTTCTGCTGTGATTGCCTTCGTCATTGCTGTGCCGTCTCTTCTTCCCCAGATGCTTCTGCATCTCCCGCAGAGGGTCCAGGTGGCTCTTGATCTTCTCATCTGGGGCAGGGCCAGGCGGGGGGCCCCCTCGCTCTGGTGGGAGCTGGTACCAAGGGGGTTGAGTCTGGGCCTCCGCTGCACTCTGGCCCAGGTATGTCAGGATGCCCAGAGCTTTCTCTTGTCTCTCCTGAGGGGGTCAGGAAATAAAAGAGATGGGATATAATCTTTCAGGGTGTCAGGTTTATCTCCCTGACACAGGTATCTAAGGCCTATCATGAAGTAGCTGTGCCAGGTGCTGGGGAGGGAAGAGACCAGCAGAGGCCAAGCTCCTGCCCTGGGGGGACAGTGGCAGGGACAGTCACGGAAAGCAGAGGAAGGAGGGGATGGGGTGGAGCCGCCTGAATGTTCAGAGGCAGGCATCTTTACAGAGAGCAAGCAAAGCACAGGACCCATGGGAGGGGTCAGCAAGTCCAGAGACAGCAGGTAACAGGAGAATGTACCTTTTACACTTGATCTTAGCCAAAAGGCAAGAAGTGATTGACTCACCTTTTTCTTTTATCTGAGATGGAGTCTCGCTCTTGTCACCCAGGCAAGAGTGCTGTGGCACAATCTCAACTCACTGCAACTTCCAACTCCTGGGTTCAAGCGATTCTCCTGCCTCAGCCTCTGGGACTAAAGGTGCACGCCACCATGCTCAGCTAATTTTTTTGTATTTTTAGTAGAGACACCATGTTGACCAGGCTGGTCTTGAACTGCTGACCTCGTGTGATGTGTCTGCAGACCTCATTTTCCCAAAATGGTGTGATTTCAGGATTGAGCCACCGCCCAGCTTTTTTAGTTTTTTTATAAGCCGATCAGTTTTGAGACCCCTCCAGTTTGGAGACCTGAGCAGTTTGCCTAGCAGCTGGGGATCTCTAGCATCTACCTCCAAGCCCTGGGGGCACCCAGATGGCAACAGCCACCACTTCTGAGTGTCATGCTTTGGTATGGTTCTAAATTCTGAGTGTTCACTCTTATTTAGCCTTAGTCACAACCAGTGGCTCAAGTGCCCCCTCCCCCCAGCTCCATTCATGTCTCCTCTGATGAAGTGCGTAAGGCCAGCTTACTTTCTCCTGTCGTTGTTCTTCCTCATGCTCTTTATTGCCTCTAATCAGGCCTTTCCCTTCCTCCAGCAGCTCTCGAAACAGGTCCACAGGGCCAGAACTTGGGGCTCCCACCTCTGCTGCCTCAAGCTCAGGCAGTGAGTTCTGATGTCTGGCTTTCTTCCGTAGGAATTCTGTACGGGCCTGGGGAGAAAGTTACAGGCAAGACATTAAAGACCTAGAAGTAAGTCAGGAACTTTTAAGTCTGGTGCCCACCACAGGAAACAGCAGTCCAGGGTGCTGGGGTTATAAGAAAAGGGAGCACTCGGCACCTAAAAGAGGCACCTGTCCTAGCTAGGGGTGAGGGTAGGCAGATAAGGCAACACCTGGGTTTTGTAAACTGCCTTTCAAATAGTAAACCACAGATCAAGGACGGCTGGGAGGAGGTCCCTGGTCTAAACCAAAGGGGTTCCTAACCTCAAGTGAGACAATTAAAACAGCCATAAAGGTAGAACAAACTGCATTAGGTCAGATGATCTGAATTCCAGGCATGGCTGCAAGTCATTACCCCAAGTCATTTTGGAAAATATTTATGAATAAATAGTTTTATATGACGGCTGGCGGCAGCAGCCTCTCCTGTACCCCCTCAGGAGTCAGTGAGCAAGGTGAGGGTCCTGCTGGCGGGACCCCGCCTTCAGAACAAAGCGTTCAACAGCCTACTGAGATTCTAAAAACCCAGACTACCTCCCACCCACTGTGGAGGATCAGACTGGCTAAAGAACTAAAAGTTAGGTGTACACCAAACAGATTTAAGGGACTATACATATAGCCCATGTTTGTGTGTATGTCTAGGGGGTGGTGCAGGGAAAGGGCTCGCCCGAGGGGGTGGAGCCTTCCCCTCCTTGAAGCCATCTCACTTCGTGCCACGGAGATGACAATGCCTCTTTAAGAAAGAACGGTGCTTATGGGGGATTCCGGAAGTCAGGCGTTCTACAGGTAGTTAGCATACAGTAACTGCTCAATAAACAGGCTGTGCAAGCAAACTAAACAGTGATCCGAATTTCCTTAAACTGTCCAAGGAATCATGAATTCAGTAAACATTTATGCTTCTCTTTTGTGCTAGACACTGCTCTAACCATGTGAAATACATCAGTGGGGGGGGAAACTAAGACGAGGGCGCGGTCAAGGGAGATTTCGTGGAAGTGGGCACAAAGTTTGCCGAGCAACGTCTTCGGAAAAGAGATCGGCGCCTGGTCACGCATTACACACGGAGCACACGGCGTCTGCGCAGCGCCTCCACTTCCGGCCCCCTATCATGGCGCCTGCGCGCTGGGCCCCGGAGTTCCGTCCGACCGGCCCCCGGGCTTACTTACCTCTTGCTGAGCCAGCAGCACCCTGCGCTCACGCTCCTTCTCTTCCTCCCGGGCCTGGGCCTCGTCACGCCGCACGCGGGCAACATTGTCCTTGTTCCGGACGTGCCAGCTCTTCTTGGGCAAGATATTCATGGCGTCGTAGCAGTCCACGGACTGGCACACCCGCGTCTTTGCACTTCCGATTGGCGAGAGAATGCCCCCTCCCTCTTGTCCCTACTTCGACCACAGATTGGTTCTGAACTCATTGGTACGGCCTCCTGGCCTGTAACGACAGGGGATTGGCTGAGGCGCCGTTTATCTCAGCGAATGCCAGGCTTTTGGCGCGTGGTATCCCCTAGCAACCGCTTATCACAAATCTGAGCCAATCGTGAGTTGGCCCGCCCCTAATGCCACATTCGGCCGCCGATTGGCCGACACAACCATCAAGTCTCCTTGCGGAAGAGCACCTCGCACGGCCACACATTCCCATGCATTTAATTGGCTCCCGCCCTGCTGTAGCCCTGCCCCCACCTTCAGGACGCAGATTTCAAAGCGCGCTCAGGAACCTCGGCTGTATTTATTGATAGAAGAAAGATCACCCGACAGTCTGGGACGTGGCGGCGAGCGGCCTGGAAATCTCCAGATCCTAGAGCTGGAAGAGCGTGGAGTCTTCTCCAGTTCTCCTAGTTTACAGATGTGACCTAGGCTTACAATTGGCCTGGGGTCTGAAGGTGGGACATGGGCTGCGGGGGTCAAAAAGCCGGGTTGGTGGAGCTCAGCGCCACAGCGCGCCGTGCCAGGAAGACTTTATTCTGCGCCTCCTGAGGCAAAGAGAGGTGGAGGTGAGACAGCCCTCTCCCCCAATCCCTTTCAGTGTCCCCCAGGGGGTTCCTCTTAGGGACCCGCCTTGCTCACCGTCTCTCTCTGACGTTTGAGCTGAGAGATGAGACGACCGTAGGAGTTAGCCAGAGCCACAGTGTACGCCATCAGGATGCTGGAGGAGACAGGAATAGAAGCCACTCCTGACACGCTCTTCCATTACATACAAACGCCCGGCTCCTTTAAAGCCAGGATGTCAACTCCTAAGCCCCTCCTCGTCCAGACTCGAGGACTTCAGTCTACCAGCCCCTCCGCCTTCAGATCCAGGAGTCCTAAGTCCCACCCTCCTCCTCCTCCTCTGGACCCAGCAGTCCAGGCCCCTAGGCCTCCTCCCTCAGACGCAGGATGTTGCCTCCTCCCACCCCCGAGCCTCTCCTTTCTCCGACGCAGGTGGTGGCCCCCAGATCACACGCATTCAAACCCAGACCCAGAAGTCTGGGCCACCTCACCTGGAAATCAGCAGAAGGGGTACAGCAAAAGCCTGGGTCCCCAGGAAGAAGAGGAAGTTCTGGGCGGTCTCAGGGAGGCTGGAAATAGACTCAGGGATCTGGGCCCAGATGGACGACTGCCCCCGGAATGGACCACATAGCTTAGAAGGTGGGATCCTGAAGTCAAAATACGCTGGGCTCACATAGAGCCAGGAGTCTGAACGCTGAATGCAGGGAGAGGAAGGGAGAGAGGCAGGAGCTTCTCACACTTACAGGAAGATGCTGTAAAGCAGGGGAACGCTGGAGATGGTCAGACCCAGGAGAAGGACCAAGGGGAAAAAGAAATTCGCTGTGGAGGCCCGGAAGGTGCGGGCGGCCGGAGAGCAGGTGAAGAAGAGGGTGAGCTGGCAGGGAAGGGCACAGAGAAAGGGAATCTGAAACAAGAGTCTGTGCCTCCTGCCTCTCTCTCTCTCTTTTTTTTTTTTTTTTTTTGAGACAGTTTTGCTCTTGTTGCCCAGGCTGGAGTGTAATGTTGCGATCTCGGCTCACCGCAACCTCCACCTCCCGGGTTCAAGCGATTCTCCTGCCTCAGCCTCCCAAGTAGCTGGGATTACAGGCATGCGCCACCACACCCAGCTAATTTTGTATTTTTACTACAGACAGGGTTTCTCCATGTTGGTCAGGCTGGTCTCGAACTCCTGACCTTAGGTGATCCACTCACCTCTCAAAGTGCTGGGATTACAGGCGTGAGCCCCCAGGGCCGGTTTTTTGTTGTTATTGTTGTTGTTGTTTTTAGCTGGACTCTCGGGCTCTCTTGCCCAGGCTGAAGCCTCCCCCTCCCGGATTCAAGCTATTCTGCCTCAGCCTCCTGAGTAGCTGGGATTACAGACATGCACCACCTCACCTGGCTAATTTTGTTTGTTTTTGTGTTTGAGACGGAGTCTCGCTCTGTCACCCAGGCTGGAGTGCAGTGGTACGATCTCGGTTCACTGCAACCTCCACCTTCCTGGTTCAAGCAGTTCCCCTGCCTCAGCCTCCGGAGTAGCTGGCATTACAGGCACAGGCCACTACACTTGGCTTTTTTTTTTCTTCATATTTTTAGCAGGGACAGGGTTTCACCATTTTTGCTAGACTGGTCTCGAACTCCTGACCTCAGGTGATGCACCCGCCTCAGCTTCCCAAAGTGCAGGGATTGCAGGCGTGAGTTACCTCGCCTGGCCTACCTGCCTCTCCTTTTTCCCAAACCAGGAGTCTGAGCCCTTTCCTCATCTAGGACCCCAGAGTCTGAGTCCCTGGATCCTTACATATATAAGTCAGAATGCCCAGACCCTTCTCTCAGATCCAGGAGTCTGTCCTACAACCCCCTTCTCTCTTAGGACCTAGTAGTCCAGGCCCCCAAAATCTTCCTTGCCCAGGACCCAGGAGTCCAGGCCCCAATACCTCCTGCCTCAGACCCAAGGGTCCCCCCATCCCTTACCTTCTTCAGGTAGAAAAGCAGCAGGAACTTGACCGTGTTAAGCAGGGGCAGTAAAGGGCAGAAAAAACTCCCCACCCAGACCACAGTCTGTGCGTAGATGAGCCCCAGCACCTCGTCGGGCACCTGGAACTCCTGGGTCCCCGCCAGACGACCAAGCACCCCAGGACAGAGCCCACAGAGGAGCCTGAAGGATAGGGTGGGGCGGGGGCTGAGTCAGGGGCGTGGAGGCCCAGGGTTTCCCCGCCTTTACCGCCCCGCCCACCAATAGGAAGTAAGCTTATCTGAGGGGGGGGCGGGACTTTCAAGACTCCACGTGGAGGTGGAGGAGGTGCATCCAGAGGGTGGGTCCTCAGGACTAGACTAGACAGGACCCAGATGTGCAGCGCTAGGGGCGGGGCCAGAGGGAAGGAACTAACTAAAACCAGAATGGGAAGCGGGGAGATCTGGGGACCCAGGGCAAGCAAAGGGAGCAGGCAGCGGCGGGAAATAGCAAAAAGGTGAGCGGTGAAAAAGACAGCACGATGGGGCAGGGCCTGGTCCTGTGGGGGCGGGGCCACAGAGGGGCGGGGCTCTCACTTTCGAGGAAACTGGATGAGCAGCGCGACTGCCAAGCCAGTCAGCAGATCAAAGAGCAGCAGTTTGTACATTTCCTGGCCCACGAGAGTCTCCCAGCACTGAAGAAAAAATAAATAGGTCAGAAAGACCTCAGGACCCGGGCACCTGAGGCCTCACGCGTCCGAGTCTCCACATCCCAAGCCTATGAGACCCTATCAATACTTTCTCTGGGGGTCCTCGTTTTTCAAACATCCATACCCTCGGGAGAGTGTTCCAGCATCCCAAGCTCCCCCGTCCGCCCAAACCAAAAGTCTGGCCCCACGCAGCTCCTTCTTTCCTTCGGGGACCCTAGAGTCCCAGGCTGACCCCACGCCATTCTCACCGGAAGTTCCTTGTAATTGTAGCCACAGGTTTTGCAGTCCGCAGCCTCGGCGTCACCCCCACAAGTGATCTGATTCCAGAGGGAGAAGAGCAGGACCACCAGGGAGGCCAGGCGAAGAAACAGGGTCCTGGCGAGGGGAAGGCAGAGAATGGGCCCTGACCCGGTACCCACCACGTGGCGGTTCCCTTCTCAGTGGAACGCGCTCAGATTCAACCCAGCTCACAGATGAAGAAGCTGAGGCCCAGTGACGGAATCAGGGTTTTTTTTTTTTTTTTTTTTTTTTTTGTGGCAGGGTCTCACGCTGTTGCCCAGACTGTAGTGCAGTGGTGTGATCTCGGCTCACTGCAATCTCCACTTCCCAGGCTCAAGCACTTCTCCTGCCTCAGCCTCCCAAGTAGCTGGGACTACTGGTCTGGGCCACTACCGCCAGGCTAATTTTTGTATTTTTAGTAGAGACGGGCTCTCATCTTGTTGGCCAGGCTGGTCTGGAACTCCTGACCTCAAATGATCCACCCACCTCGGCCTCCCAGAGTGCTGGGATTACAGGCATGAGCCACCGAGCCCAGCCGAGAGTCAGGATTCGAATCCCTGGATCCGATATCCGCAGAATTTCTGTGTCTTACCTGTCAGGGCCAACGTCCCTCTGACCGCCCCCACCCCTCATCATTCCCAGCCCTCCCCATGAGGCTGGAACCTCAGCAGAATTAAAACGATCTGGCGACTCCGGGTGTAGCCCTCCAGTGGAGCAATCAGCTTGAACACGGGCGGCAGCACAAAGTTGACGCCGGCGATGAAGATGGACGGAAGGTAATTCACCCCAAGCTTCAGCAGTGGCGTCTCCTGGACAAGGGGCGTCTCCTGGGAGGGGGAGTAGACCATGAGAAGAGGCCTGGGGTCCTGGAGGAGCCAAGCTTAAGGTCCTCCCCCCCAATCTGTTCTTCCTTTAAAACCCCAAAGTCCAGGGTCCAAACATACCCCACCCCATACTTCCTCTCTCTTTTTTTCTTTTTTTTTTTTTTGAGGCAGAGTCTCGCTCTGTCGCCCAGGCTGTAGTGCAATGGCGCGATCTCAGCTCACTGCAACCTCCGCTTCCCAGGTTCAGGCGATTCTCCTGCATCAGCCTCCTGAGTAGCTGAGATTACAGGTGCACACCACCACACCCGGCTAATTTTTTGTATTTTTAGTAGAGATTGGGGTTTCACTATGTTGACCAGGCTGGTCTCGAACTCCTGACCTCGTGATCCGCCCGCCTCGGCCTCCCACAGTGCTGGAATTGGAGGCGTGAGCCACCGCACCCGGCCCCCTTACTTCGTAAGATCTGTGGCATCCCAGACTTCGGTCCCCTCCCTCCACCGTTGGAATTGTAGCTTCCAGGACCCCCCGACTTCCTTTTCAAAGACCCTCCGCACCTGCAGCTCCAAGGTGGACCCCATAGCCCAGTAGACGCCATAGAAGGCTGCCCCCAGGAGCGCGACCACCAGCAGGTTGAGCAGCACCCGCACCGACCAAACCCTGGCTTGCTGGCCCAGCGTCCGCACCGCAGCCTGGCGACGCACCATCGTCTCCTCCAGCTCCACCTGAAGGCAGGAGAGGTGCCCGCTTGGACTCCATTTCCCAAGGCGCGGGCCTCTCGGTTCCCCAGGCCTGGCCCTCCAGAGATCCTCCTCCACGTGAACTGCTGCAGCCGTCTCCCCACCCGCTAACAACCTCGGCAGTCCGGGTTCCACCTGCGTGCGAGCCCACAGGAAACCTGCGGCCCTTTATAGCCCCACCCCTCCGAGACCGGATCCCGCAATCCAAGCCCCTATCCCTCCGCGGCCAATCTTGGCACCCAAGGCTCCGCCCAGCACACCAAGACCCGCCCCTTGTCAGCCCCGCCCATCAGAGGCTCCGCCCTCAGGCGGCCCAGCGCTTATACCTGGCCTGAAGATCCACTTCAGCTGTATCAAGACGTGCCGCTGGCCGCTCCCATCACTTAACTTTGAACCAAGTTGCCTTAGGCCCCACCCGCTTCTTATGCTTACTTAAAAAATTTTTTTTGGCCGGGGGGTAGAGTGAGAGTCTCCCTATGTTGCCCAGGCTAGTCTCGAACTCCTGGACTCAAATGATTCACCTGCCTCGGTCTCCCGAAGTACTGGGGTTACAAGCATAAGCCACCGAGCCCATCCCTTGCGCATCCTTTTCCTACATCCTTGGACCTCGGGGAGCCCTATCGCAGCCTGCTCTCAACCCTCTCATTCCTCAGGACCTGCCTTTCTTGGAGAAAGAGCTGCCTAGCGTCTCTCCCGAGGCCCCATCGCCGGGTTAGGCCCCGTGCATTATCTGAGTCCAGCCCTTTCTGATCCCTACCCAGTTGCACGCCCTGCCCCCTAAGCACACCTGTAATTCGTATAAGATGATGCGCTGGCGCAGCCGCACGTGGATGTCCCCGCAGAGGCCGAAATCCCAGGCCGAGAACACCCGGTGGCTGTAGCTGGTCAGAGCCCCAGACTCTGCCAGCAGTGTCTGCTTCAGCCCGGACACCGAGCTGAGAGGGGAGACCCGTGAGACGGGATGTGAAAGGACAGCCAGGAACGGGGTTATGGGGGGACATCTCATATGGGAGAAACGGGGAAGATGAACCCTAAAGTCTTGGGCACTAGGTGAGCTGCCACCTGATGGAGAGTCAGAGGCAGATACACATACAGTCACTGAAGGCAAAGTCCGAGGGAGATTCAGAGACAGACCTGGGGTGCAGGCACCCCAAAGAGAGAGGCAGTAACCTAGGAGATAGGGACAGAGCCCCGGATCGAAGGGGCCCAAAACCCAAAGTGAGAGGGGCAGAGGCCCTGAGGAAGACAGATGCGGAGGAGGGACGGAGGTCCCAGAGGGAGATTCGGAAAAAGGGAGACAAAGACAGTGAGAAAGGAGAAATAAAATCTACGAAAGACCCGGGTCAGAGACCCAGAGGAAGTACAGGCACCCAGAGAAGGGGGCTGGGGTGGGAAGACCCGAGAAGGAGAGAGAGACCCAGAGAAAAAGGCAGGTGGAGAGAATCAAGAGAGGGGGCAGGCCAGGCACGGTGGCTCACACCTGTAATCCCAGCACTTCAGGAGGCCGAGTCGGGAGGATCACCTGAGGTCAGGAGTTCGAGACCAGCCTGGCCAACATGGTGAAACCCTGTCTCTACTAAAAATAAAAAAAATGAGCCAGGTGTGGTAACGGGCACCTGTAATCCCAGCTTCTTGGGAGGCTGAGTCAAGAGAATCACTTGAACCCAGGAGGTGAAGGTTACAATGAGCTGAGATCACGCCACTACACTCCAGCCTGGCTGACAAAGACTCCTGCTCAAAAAAAAAAAAAAAACAACCAGAGACAGACCCCAAGAAGAGTCTCAAGAGAAGGGGGCAAAGACCCAGGAAGGAGATGGGAGAACCACAGCAGGGGCAGGAACAGAGTTGGACAGAGACCGCGTGCACCTTTGCTGCCCTGGCCCTGCCCCCATCATCTCATGTGGACAACCACAGAGGGTTCCCACCTGGTCTCCTTGCTCCCACCTGTGCCCTCTTATCATCCATTCTCTCTTCTTCAGCCAGCGGGACCTTCTTTTGATGCAACTCAGACCATGTTCTCTGTTTAACACTATTCCAGGGCTTTTCCCTACTCTTACAATCTAGGCTTCTTCCTAGCATAACCTGCCAGGGCCTGCCTGATCTGACCCCTCCCTACTTCTCAAAGCTTAAATCCTGTCCCCTTTTTTTGTCTCACCCTGTCACCAGGCTGGAATGCAGTGCCGTGATCTCGGCTCACTGCAACCTCTGCCTCCCAGGTTCAACTGATTCTCCTGCCTCAGCCTCCCGAGTAGCTGGGATTATAGGCGTGTGCCACCATGCCCAGCTTTTTTTTTTTTTTTTTTTTTGTATTTTTAGTAGAATAAGAATGAATAAGAACGTATGTTAGCAGTATAAAAAGATGATGGTTAATATATATATATATAAGTGATAAGTGTATATGCAAGTGATTCTCTTGCCTCAGCCTCCCGAGTGGCTGGGATTACAGGCATACGCCACCACGTTCAGCTAACTTTTGTATTTTTAGTAGAGACGAGGTTTCACCGTGTTGGCCAGGCTGGTCTCAAACTCCTGACCTCAAGTGATCCACCTGCCTTGGCCTCCCAAAGTGCTGGGATTACAGGCAAGAGCCACTGCACCTGTCTCTGTCCCTTCTTCTCATACAGGCCTTTTATGTCTTGGAGCACCTCAAACCTCTTTCCTACCACAAGGCCTTCGCATTTGCAGCTCCCTCTGCCTGGAATGCTGGTGTCTTGGCTGTTCATCTGCCTGACTCCTCATCTTTCTTGTTTTTTTTTTTGTTATTATTATTTTTTTTAAGAGACTGGGTTTCTCCATGTTGGTTAGGCTAGTCTCAAACTCCCGACCTCAAGTGATCCTCCCACCTTGGCCTCCCAAAGTGCTGGGATTACAGGTGTGAGCCACCACACCCGGCCTATCTTTCTTGTCTTCATCTTCAGGTCCCCTACTCCAGATAGAGGGTCCTTACCCATTATTCTGTGTCACAGGGGTTGGCAATCAACAGTCCATGAGCCAAATCTGGGCCAACCACTGTTTTTGTCAATAAAGTTTTGTTGGCACACAGCCACGCCTACTCATGTATGTATTGTGTGTGGCTGCTTGAGCATGACAGTGGCAGAGTTGAGTCCCAGACGGTATGGCCTTCAAAGACAAAAATTTACTTCCTGGCCCTTCACAGAAAAAGTGTGCTGATTCTTGCTCTATCATCACATCCCATTTGTTTTCTGTATAGCATTGCTCCCGAACTCAAATCATGGATGTGCTCGTTTATTTAACAGTCTCTCCCACAGTGCATCTCCTCTACTAAACGGTAAGCTATGCAAATATAGGGGGCCCCCAAATGGTTCTCCATGTCCTAGGACAGTGCCTGGGCTACGGAGACGCGCACTACACTATACATATATTTTAAAGAGTGAAATGGGCCAGGTGCAGTGGCTCATGCCTGTAATCCCAGCACTTTGGGAGGCTGAGGCGGGTGGATTATCTGAAGTCAGCAGTTTGAGACCAGCCTGACCAACGTGGTGAAACCTTATCTCTACTAAAAATACAAAATTAGCCAGGTGTGGTGGCACATGCCTGTAATTCCAGCTACTTGGGAGGTTGAGGCAGAAGAATTGCTTGAACCTGAGGCAGAGGTTGCAGTGAGCCAAGATCGCACCATTGTGCTCTGGCCTGGGCAACAAGAGCAAAACTCCATCTCCAGAAAAAAAAAAAAAGTTGATTTTTGGCCAGATACATTGGCTCATGCCTGTAATTCTAGCACCTTGAGGAGCAGATCTCTTGAGCCAGAAGTTTGAGCGCAGCCTGGGCAACAAATATAGCAAGACCCTATCTCTACAAAGTTAAAAAAAAAAATTTAGCAGGACATGGTGGTGCGCCCCTGTAATCCCAGCTGCTTCGGAGGCTGAGGTGAGAGGATCAGTTGAGTTCTGGAGGCTCAGGCTGCAGGTGAGCTATGATCGCATCTCTGCACTCTAGCCTGGGTGGCAGAGTGAGACCCTCTCTCAAAAAACAAAACAGGCCAGGCTCAGTGGCTCACGCCTGTAATCCCAGCACTTTTGGAGGCCAAGGCAGGTGGATCATCTGAGGTCAGGAGTTCGAGACCAGCCTGGCCAACAAAGCAAAACACTGTCTTTACTAAAAATACAAAAAAATCTGCCGACGACATGAAGCTAAAGAAAAAAAAAAAAAGAGAAAGAAAATTAAAAAAAAAAAAATACAAAAAGTCAGCAGGACATGGTGGGAGTTGCCTGTAAACCCAGCTACTTGGGAAGCTGAAGCAGTAGAATCACTTGAACCCAGAAAGCAGAGGTTGCAGTGAGCCAAGATAGCGCCATTGCACTCCAGCTTGGGCAACAGAGTGAGACTCTGTCCTCAAAAAATAAAGAAAGAAAAGAAAGAAAAAGAAAAATGAAAATCCCCAAATCTTGATTTTAACTGAAACAGAAGAAAGGGTTACACAGCAAGACTGAGGATTCTTGGGGAGGGGGTTTTTGCCACCACCATTTGCTCCCCCCCACCCCATTCTTTCAGGGATTCAGGGGTGCAGGTGCCACTGACCGATGCAGGATGAACAGGAGGCAGATGAGGCCAACAGCAAAGGCCCAGCACAGGTAGGTGACCGCCAGGTGTGGGCGGGGCGGGTAGAAGCCATAGAACAGAGGAGACCATTCCAAGTAACCCTGTGGGGGGAAGGTGGATCAGGGGCCACTGTGGGAGGAGGCAGGGCTCCTGGCGCTGCATAATCAGGGTCTGGGGTCAGGGTTTGAGGTGTGTGTCATTGAAAGCACAGGGCTCAGCCAGGGGCAGTGGCTCACGCCTGTAATCTCAGCACTTTGGGAGGCCGAGGTGGGCGGATCACCTGAGATCTGGAGTTCGCGACCAGCCTGACCAACATGGTGAAACCCCATCTCTACTAAAAATATAAAATTAGCTGGGCGCGGTGGGCATGCCTGTAATCCCAGCTACTTGGGAGGCTGAGGCAGGAGAATCGCTTGAACCCAGGAGGTGGAGATTGCAGCGAGCCGAGATCACGCCATTTCACTCCAGCCTGGGTAACAAGAGCGAAACTCCGAAAGACTCCGTCTCAAAAAAAGAAAAAACAAGCCCGGGGCTCACAGCGGGGTGGGGGAATCTCCCAGGGACCCAGGCACCTACTTCTCCCGAGAGCAAGTTGAAGAGCTGGGTGGCGAAGGTGACCAGGCCCTGGGAGTGGGGGTTATAGTAGCCGCAGGGCGAGGAGGTGTTGAGGCCGGGAGGGCCTGGGGGGGCGCCTTCCAACCAGGTGGGCAGCAGCGTCATGCAGGCGGTAAGCACTGAGGCTAGCACGTTGAGAAGGAGCAGGAAGCGCAGCAGAGAGAAGTAGGACTCGGTGCCGGCGCCAAACTGGCCTGCAGGGGGCAGCAGAGAGAGGTTCAGGTTCCTTCCCGGGAGCAGGACCAGCCCCTCCCACCCCGGGACTGGGGGCCCAGCCGCGCCTTTTTCTTTTTTTTCTTTTCTTTTGTTCTTTTGAGATGCAGCCTCTCTCTGTCGCCCAGGCTGGAGTGCAGTGGCGGGATCTCACTGCAACCTCTGCCTCCCAGGTTCAAGTGATTCTCCTGCCTCGGCCTCCCGAGTAGCTAGGATTACAGGCGCAGGCCACCACACCCGGCTAATTTTTGTATTTTCAGTAAAGACTGCGTTTTACCGACCTCAGGTGATCTGCCTGCCTCGGCCTCCCAAAGTGCTGGGATTACAGGCGTGAGCCACCGCGCCTGGCCCAGCGGCGCCTTTCCCAGACCCGAGTTCAGGCCCCCAGCCCCTCCTCCCTCAGACCCAAAAATCCAGGCCCCAGCCCCTCCTCCCTCAGACCCAGGAGTCCAGGACCCCAGTCCCTTCACCCTCGGACCCAAAAGTCCATAGCCCAGGCCCCTCCTCCCTCGCATTCTGGAGTCCAGCCCCTGCCCCAGGACACCACCCCACCACCACCGCACCCCCGATCCTCTTCAATGTCCATGCCCAGGGCTGCAGGCGCTGCAAGCCTTCCTTTGTTTTCTCCTTGGACCTCCGAAGCAGCCGTGCCCATTGTTCCATCCTAGATCCAGAGCCATAGACCAACTGGTCCGTGGCGTGGCTTTGCCTGGGAGGGAAACAGGCAGAAAATGAGGGCTTTCGAAGCCCCAAACTGGGAACCACCCGAATGTAGAAACAACCCAACAGATCAGAGAAGTAAAGTGTGGCCTATACGTAAGGTAGAATATTCCGTAGCAATAAAAAAGAAACAAACCAACCAGCTGGGCACGGTGGTTTATGCCTGTAATCCCAGCAGTTTGGGAGGCCAAGGCAGGTGGATCATCTGAGGTCAGGAGTTCGAGACCAGCCTGACCAACATGGTGAAATCTCGTCTCTACTAAAATACCAAAAAAAAAAAAAAAAAAAAAAATTAGCTGGGTGGCGGGACCTGTAATCCCAGCTACTCGGGAGGCTGAGGCAGGAGAATTGCTTGAACCTGGGAGGCTAAGGTTGCAGTGAGCTGAGATGACACAACTGCACTCCAGCCTGGGTGACAGAGTGAGACTCCGTCTAAGAAAAAAAGAAAAAGAAACAAATCTAATGGTAGGCAGAAGAAGCCTGCACAAAAGACTCAAGACTGCATGATTCTATTTGCACAAAGTTGCAGAGCACAGAGGTGGCAACGCTATGCAGAAAATCGGGAGGCTGGGGTGGGAGAATTGCTTGAGCTCCTGTGTCGGAGGCTGCAGTGAGCTGACATCGATTGCACCACTGCACTCCAGCCTTGGTGACAGAACAAAGACCCTGTCTCAAAAAAAAAAAAAAAGCGGTTGGGGGAAAGGGTTACCTTGTCCTTGTGAGGAGAAAGGGGGTGTCAGAGGAGGGGCACACAGGGTGCTGTCATGCTGTGTTCCCTGCCCTAGTTGAAGTTTATCTGGGCTCTCACTTTATGAATACAGTTGTCCCTCAGTATCCATGGGGGGTTGGTTCAAGAACTCCCCAAGAATACTGAAATCTGTAGATGCCCAAATTCCTTATGTAAAACAGTATAGTATTGGCATATACGATATACACATCCCCATGTTATTATTAGTATTTGAGATGGCTTTTCGCCCTTGGCATCCAGGCTAAAGTGCAATAGCGTGATCTCGGCTCACTGCAACCTTCGCCTCCCAGGTTCAAGCTATTCTTCTGCCTCAGCCTCCCAAGTAGCAGGGATTACAGGCACCACCCACCACGCCCAGCTAATTTTTCTATTTTTAGTAGAAACATGGTTTCACCAGGTTGGCCAGACTGGTCTCGAACTCCTGAAGAGTCAGGTGATCTGCCTGCCTCGGCCTCCCAAAGTGCTGGAATTATAGGCATGAGGCACTGTGCCCGGCCTGAACGGTTTAAAAAAAAAAAAAAAAGAGATGGAGTCTTGTTGTTGCCCAGGCTGGAGTGCAATGGCACGATCTCAGCTCACTGCAACCTCTGCCTCCCAGGTTCAAGCAATTCTCTGCCTCAGCCTTCCAAGTAGCTGGGATTACAGGTGACCATCACCACACCAGCTAATTTTTGTATTGTTAGTAGAAATGAGGTTTCACCATCTTGGCCAGGCTGGTCTTGAACTCCTGACCTTGTGATCCATCTGCCTTGGCCTCCCAAAGTGCTGGGATTACAGGTGTGAGCCACTGCACCCAGCCTCTTTAGTTTTTTATTGTAATTTTTATCTGATTTTTAGAGACAGAGTCTAATTTTGTTGCCCAGGCTGGAGTGCAATGGTGCAATCTCTGCTCACTGTGACCTCTGCCTCCCAGGTTCAAGCGATTCTCCTTCCTCAGCCTCCTGAGTAGCTGGGACTACAGGTGTATGCCACCATACCCGGCTAATTTATTTGTATTTTTAGTAGAGATAGAGTTTCACTGTGTTAGCTAGGATGGTCCCGAGCTCCTGAGCTCAGGTGATCCACTTGCCTTGATCTCCCAAAGTGCTGGGATTGCAGGCAGGAGCCACTGTGCCAGGCCTGTAATCATTTTTGAATGAGGGCACCTGCATTTTCATTGTTCACCAGGTGCTGCAAATTATATAGTGGGAAAGGAAAGAAGAGAGGTTTTGAAGAAGTGGCAAAGATGAAGGCATAAAGCAGAGAAAAATAAATATTCACAGATTTCAGACATGCACAGAGAGAAACTGAGAAGCAGACAGGATTGGAGGAGAGACATGGGTGACAGCGAATCCCAGAGAGAGAGGATCCCAGAGTCACCGAAAGGCAGCACTCACTCGGAGTCCGAAGCAGAGACAAAGATGAGGGGAAAAAAGAAATCAAGAGAGGCGGCTCTGACAGGGGCAGAGAGAGGCCCAGAAACCAGGAGCAGCAGAGGACGGAGGGAAGAGACAGGGTCCGAGGCCTGGGAGAAGGGCACAACCTGGGCTGTGCGGGTCCCAGCGGGAGGTGGGGCCTCACCTGTGTGCCCGTCTGGCCTGCATGGGCCAGGGCAGTTCCCGGGAAGGGTGAGGGTCCTGCAGCTCCGTCTGGGTGACTTCTGCAAAGGCCTGCCTGCTCCTTCCTCCATCCTCCTCCTCCTCCTCTGGCGTCCCCCAAAGCAGCACCCCAGGGCCTCGGTACCGAAGGGTAGCAGCACTGGGCAGCTCGTTCAGCACAGAGGACAGAGACCGGCCTGGGGAGGGGAAGCCGGCTGGGAAGACTCCAAAGTCTGGGCCCAAACTCCTCCTCCTTCAGACCAGAAAACCAGGCCCCAGGCTCCTCCTCCCTCAGACCCAGGAGTCCAGACCCTAGCTCCTCCTCTCTCAGAGCCAGGAGTCCGGACCCTAGCTCCTCCTCCCTCAGACCAGGAAACGAGGCCCCAGGCCCCTCCTCCCCGAGACCCAGGAGTCCAGACCCCAGCCCCTCCTCCCTCAGACCCAGGAGTCCAGACCCCAGCCCCTCCTCCCTCAGACCCAGGAGTCCAGGCCCCAGCCCCTCCTCCCTCAGACCAGGAAACGAGGCCCCAGCCCCTTGTCCCTCAGACCCAGGAGTCCAGGCCCCAGCCCCTCCTCCCTCGGACCCAGGAGTCCAGGCTCAGTCCCTCCACCCTCAGACCCAGGAGTCCAGGCCCCAGCCCCTTCTCCCTCAGACCCAGGAGTCCAGGCCCCAACCCCTCCTCCCTCAGACCCAGCAGTCCAGACCCCAGCGCCTCCTCCCTCAGACCCAGGAGTCCAGGCCCCCAGCCCCTCCTCCCTCAGACCCAGGGGTCCAGGCTTAGTCCCTCCTCCCTCAGACCCAGGAGTCCAAGCTCCCAGTCCCTCCTACCCCAGACCCAAGAGGCCTTGGACTCACACCAAGTGCATCTGTGAGGTGGTTTTCTCCACTTGCACATCAAGAAATGAGCCCAGGCCCAGTGAGATCTGCATCTGTGTCACAGCCCAGGGCCACTGTCACCTTAGGCTACTGACTTTCCCTCTCTGAGGCTCTGTTTTCTCCTCTGTCAGTGGGGCAGGGGTCTGCTCTCTCCCTCAAACCCCAACCCAGGTAGGGTCAAGCATAGAAAATACTTGTGGCATGAATGTGATGAGAACACAGAATTGCAGAAGCCAAAGGAAGAGAAGCATAAGCTGGGCGAGGAGGCTCACGCCTGTAATCCCAGCACTGGGAGGTCAGGAGATCGACACCAGCCTGGCCAACATGGTGAAACCCCATCTCTACTAAAAATATAAAAAATTAGCCAGGCATGGTGGCAAGTGCCTGTAATTCCAGCTACTCGAGAGGCTGAGGCAGGAGAATCAATTGAACCCGGGAGGCGGAGGTTGCAGTGAGCCGAGATCTTGCCACTGCACTCCAGCCTGGGCAACAGAATAAGACTCTGTCTTGGAAAAAAAAAGAAAGAAAGAAAGAGAAGCATAAGGGCGCTTCCTCCAACCCTCACCTGACCCACCCTCTGCTGTACACACGAGGACCACCTGCTGGGAACCGAAACCTAGCCGACCCCCGCCCACCCCAGCAGCCCTCCCTCCTTCACTCAGGCAGTTTCATGGCCGGGAACACCCCTCGTCCTCTAGGATTTGACAGTGGCTGTCAAGCTCGCCCTTCAAGGTGATCCCTGGCCTGCCCTCCTCCTCTAAGCAGCCTGTCCTGACCCTCAGCAGCCTCCCCTTCGTGGCCTCCCTTGCAGCACACACGGGAAGAAAGCCCACCACCTCCGCCAGCGCTAACGTAGGCCTTGCATTTCCCCTGTGCCAGGTACTGTGTGGCCAATTCTGTACAACCTCACGTGATCCTCCCAGTAAGCTGGGCGCCGTGGCTCATGCCTGTGGTCCAGCACTTCGGGAGGGCGAGGCAGGAGAATGATTTGAGCCCAGGAGCTGGAGACCAGCCTGGGCAATATAGGGAGACTCTATCTCAACCAAAAGAAAAAAAAAAAATCAGCCAAGTATGATACTGCCCACTACGGTCCTTGCCTATGGTTGGGAGGGTGGAGGTGGGTCTGAGATGGGAGGATCGCCCCAGTAGGTCAAGGCTGCAGGGAGCTGTGATTATGACACTGCCTTCTAACCTGGGCCACAGAACGAGACCCTGTCTCAAAAAAAAAAGAAAAAGGCCGGGTATGGCGGCTCATACCTGTAATCCCAGCACTTTGGGAGGCTGAGGCAGGCAGATCACAAGGGCAGATCACAAACAATGTGGTGAAACCTTGTCTCTACTAAAAATACAAAAAAAACTAGCCAGGTGTGGTGGTGTGTGCCGGTAGTCCCAGCAACTCGGGAGGCTGAGTCAGGGGAATCGCTTGAACCCAGAAGGCGGAGGTTGCAGTGAGTGGAGACTGCACCACTGCACTCCAGCCTGGGCAATAGAGACTCTGTCTCAAAAAAAAAAGAAAAGAAAAATTCTTCCAACATTGTTATTCCCATTTTACAGTTGAAGGACTGAGGCACAGGGAAGTAATACGCCCAGGGTCACACAGCTAGAAAAGAGCAGGATCCTAAGGTGGCAGCAGAGGGTAGCATGAAAGGGTGCGAAGGTCTACACTGCACAGCGTGAGTTCCACCGTCTCCTCCACGTATTTGCTGTGAGGCTGGGAATATATTAGTGTGTTTGTGCCTTTATTTCTTCATCTGTAAAATGCGGATAATAGGACCCATTCCATAGGATGTGGCGAGGATTATGCACGTGCACACACACACACACCCCAACACATTTATGATGTACTGAGAAGAGGATACAAGTGCCAGTAAGTATCACCAGAATTACTAAGGGGCACAGCCAGGATTCAAACCCACACCTGCCCTGCTGTCTACTCTCTGGGATGTAGGTGTTGGAGTCTGACATTCTCATCATCCACTTACTGCAGAGGTAACCTTGGGAAAGTTGTTTTTTTGTTTTTTCGTTTTTTGTTTTTTGAGACGGAGTCTTGCTCTGTTGCCCAGGCTGCAGTGCAGTGGTGTGATATCAGCTCACTGCAACGTCCGCTCCCCAGGTTTAAGCGATTCTCCTGCCTCAGCCTCCTGAGTAGCTGGGATTACAGGTGCCCACCACCACGCCTGGCTAATTTTTATATTTTTAGTAGAGAAGGGGTTTCACCATGTTGGCATGGCTGGTCTCGAACTCCTGACTTCAGGTGATCTGCCCACCTCAGCCTCCCAAAGTGCTGGGATTACAGGCATGAGTCACTGCGCCCACTCGAGTTTCTTAACCCTTCTCTGCCTCTGTTTCTTCATCTGTGAAACGAAGGCAGCCTCCCACCCAGACACATTCCTCTCAGAGGTTCTGGGGAGAAATCACGTGGATAGCTTTACTAGTAAGCTCTGTGGCATGGAGGGAGTTCTCAAAAACAGATTTTGGAAGGGAGGTGTTTATGCCGGGGAAGCCTATTCGTGTGATGTTCTTGGAGCTGGGCCAGGCACTTACCAGGCTAAATCTTAGCTTTAATCAGAATGGGGGAATCATAGAGGGAAATTTCCAGAGGAAGAGGGAATGAGGTGGGCAGGGGTTGAGGACATGGACAGAGACAGTGACCATGGACAGGAGGTGGCCACAGAACAGGGACTGCTGCTGGTCCTGGAGACAGAAGGTCAGCCCCGGGTTCAAATCCCGGTTCACCAAGTGCTGAAATGGACCCGTTGCTCACCCTCTCTAGCCTTCAGCTTCCTCATCTGTCAAGCAGAAATCCAACCTCAAACTTCCTCCCATTGTTAGAATTTCCAGGAAGTTTTAAAAGACAGAGCTTTCAACTCTGACCTGTGAGCAAGCCTGACATCAAATTACCATTTGTTGTTATTATTCTGCTGTTACAAGGCAGACAGTTAGGTTTCCCAGATCCCCTGCGGTCCTCCCAGCCCCCTCCTAGATCTGTCTGCCAGCCCCGCCCAGGGCCACTCCAGCCAGGCGGTACCAGGTGAATGCTCAGGTATGCGGAGGTGAGGCGGAGGCAGGATGGCCCTGGGAGGGAGCAGGAGGAGGGGCCGGCAGCCTGGGAGGAAAAGGACGGCAGAGAGCAGGGCAGAGCCTGAGCAGGCCGTTGAGGAGATCCAGGTCAGGAGAGAAGGGGCCAGGGGTCGGAGGGAGGAGGGGCTGACCCTGGACTCCAGGGTCTGAGGGAGGAGGGGCTGGGGTCTGGACGCCTAGGTCGCATGGAGGAGGGGCTGGGGGCCTGGACTCTTGTGTCTGAGGGAGGAGGGTCTAGCCCTGGACCCCTAAGTCTGAAGGAGGAGGGATTGGGGACCTGAACTCCTGGGTCTGAGGGAGGAGGGGCTGGTGACCTGGACCCCTGGGTCTGAGGGAGGAGGGGCTGGGGGCCTGGACCCCTGGGTCTGAGGGAGGAGGGGCTGGGGACCTGGACTCCTGGGTCTGAGGGAAGAGGGGCTGAGGCCTGGACCCCAGTTTGAGGGCAGAGGGGCTAGAGTCTGGACTCCTGGGTCTGAGGGAGGAAGGGGTGGGGGCCTGGACTCCTGGGTCTGAGGGAGGAGGGGCTGGGGCCTGGACCCCGGTTTAAGGGTGGAAGGTGGAGGGGCTGGGGTCTGGACCCCTGGGTCTGATGGAGGAGGAGCTGGGGGCCTGCACTCTTGGGTCTGAGGGAGGAGGGTCTAGTCCTGGACCCCTAATTTTGAAGGAGGAGGAATTGGGGTCCTGAACTCCTGGGTCTGGGGGAGTGCTGGTGACCTGGACTCCTGGGTCTAGGGAGGAGGAGCTGGGGCCTGGACACCTGCTTGAGGGAGGAGGCTGGGGTAGGAATGAGAGGCTCCCACTGTCTGGGCCCTCACATCTTCGCTGCCTCCCAGGGCACCTCCAGGTGGGAAGAGGCTTCCCCTCTTAGCACCATGAGCACCACCACCGGGTAAGTGCCCTGGCCCCCAGCCCCAGCCCGCCGCCCGCCGCCCACCACCCGCCACCCGCCACCCGCCACCCGCCTCCTGTCTGCCTCTGCCTCTGCCCCTGCCCCTGCCCCTGCCCCTGCCCCTGCCCCTGCCCCTGCCTCCTCACCCACACCTGCAGATCCTGTTTCCTGCAGCGAAGACTATGGGCCTGGCCCAAGCCCGGACACTCAGAAGGAAGCCAGAGCCGCTCTCCTCCCTGCCCAGCCTGGGGTCAGGAGCACTCCCTGTAGAGCAGACAGGCCTGAGCTCAAGCTGGGCACTCATACTCAGTGCTGATGTAACCCTAGTCAAAGGACATCACCTCTTGGAGCCTCAGCCCTTCCTCTATGAAACAGGGACAATTTTGAAAAATTGGCCGGATAGGCGGCCGGGCAGGGTGGCTCACGCCTGTAATCCCAGCACTTTGGGAGGCCGAGATGGGCGGATCACCTGAGGTCAGGAGTTCGAGACCAGCCTGACCAACATGGTGAAAATCCCTGTCTCTATTAAAAATACAAAAATTAGCCAGGCATGATGGCAGATGCCTGTAATCCCAGCTACTCAGGAGGTTAAGGTAGAAGAATCGCTTGAACCTGGGAGGCAGAGGTTGCAGTGAGCTGAGATCATGCCATTGCACTCCAGCCTGGGTGACAGAGTGAGACTGTCTGGAAAGAAAGAAAGAGAGAAAGGGGGCGGGGGTAGGCAGGGAGGGAAGGAAGGAAAGAAAAGGAAAGAAACAAACATTGACTGGGGGAGAGTGCGTTATAGGACTTAGCCGACCACCATCTCACTGACAGCAGGTGCTCAATCATAGGAGCTGCCACTTCTCCTGTTATCTTGTTAGTAAATATTGACCCTTTGCTAGAAAATCAGAGCTGTCGATAATGAAGACTGAAGTGCCTGAGAGTAAGTGGGGAGAAAAAGAGAGATGAGTCAAAACACCTGCACGGTAGGTAGTGAGCTCTCTGGCCCAGAGGTAATCAAATTGTGGTGACATCAGACTGGCAGGAGCAGGACGAGGAAAAGACTTTGGGGAAAAGGGTTTCTCTTTTCTTTTTTTTTTTTTTTTTTGAGACGGAGCCTTGCTTTGTTGCCCAGGCTGGAGTGCAATGGCACAATCTCAGCTCACTGGAACCTCCTTATCCCAGGTTCAAGCGATTCTCCTGCCTCAGTACCCCTAAAAGCTGAGATTACAGGCACGTGCTACCATGCCCAGCTAATTTTTGTTTTTTTGTTGTTGTTTTGTTTTCAGAGTCTTCCTCTGTCACCCAGGCTGGAGTGCAGTGGCACGATCTCAGCTCACTGCAACCTCCACCTCTGGGGTTCAAGTGATTGTCTTGCCTCAGCCTCCCAAGTAGCTGAGACTACAGGCACCTGCCACCATGCCTAATTTTTGTAGTTTTAGTAGAGATGGAGTTTCACCATATTGGCCAGGCTGATCTCGAACTCCTGACCTCAGGTGATCCTCCTGCCTTAGCCTCCGAAAGTGCTGGGATTACAGACATGAGCCACCACGACCAGCCGAGAAAGCGTTTTTCAGTACCCCTGACCCCACCTGATCTCTGAGCTTCTGTTACTTACATGCAAGTGGGGATTCAAGATTCTGCTTGGGAAAGGTAACCTTAGGAAGAAATTGGGGACAGAAGGAGACAGAGAAGGATGTGGCTGGGAAGTGCCTGGCCCAGAGGAATGGGAGGGGAAGAAGATAATTCCTGTCTACTTCAGATACCACTAATGCTATTGTAACGATTCCCATTTACTGAGCAACTTCTGTGTGCTAAGCCCTGGCAGCATCTTAAGAATGATAATAACAGTTATTGAGGCTTCGAAATATGTCACCTGCATCATCTGAATTTGCCCAACAGCCTTGCTAGATGGATGTTACAGAAGGAGAAACTGAGGCAGGAGAGATTAAGACCTCTTCTCAAGAGGTCTTATGGCAAGGAGGCAGTAGACAGAGGGTTTGAATCCAGGACTATGCCACAGTCGAGACCACACTCCCCCTACCACCCAGCACCACCGCCTTACCTGTCTTCCTAAAGTCCAACTCCGGCTCTGAGCTCAAAATAATAACCTTCCATGGCTCTGCATTACCCTTGTATTGAAGCCCTGGCTGCCTGCTTGGCATTTCCGCAGAATCTGCCCCCAATTCCACAGTCTCTCTCACCCCTCTTTTCTTCACCAGCCCAGAAGCTGCCCCGAAGCCAAGCGCCAAGTCTATCTATGGTGAGTGGGGGGGCAAGAGAACCCCAGGCCACAGAACTGGGTCCAAAGAAACAGGACCTGGACTCCTGGGTCTGAGGGAGGAGGGGCTGGGAGCCTGGACTCCTGGGTCTGAGGGAGGAGGGGCTGGGGTCTGGACTCCTGGGTCTGAGGGAGGAGGGACTGGGAGCCTGGACTCCTGGG
>CAUYLG010031384.1:0-40624 GCA_963573385.1 Cacajao melanocephalus | reverse complement strand
TCTTTTGCTGTGCAGAAACTCTTGAGTTTAATTGGGTCCCAGTTGTCTATTTTGGCTTTTGTTGCCATTGCTTTTGGTGTTTTAGTCATGAAGTCCTTGCCTATGCCTATGTCCTGAATGGTATTGCCTAGGTTTTCTTCTCAGGTTTTTATGTGTTATGTCTTATGTTTAAACCTTCAATCCATCTGGAGTCAATTTTTGCATAAGGTGTAAGAAAGGGGTCCAGTTCCAGCTTTCTGCACATGGCTAGCCAGTTTTTCCAACACCATTTATTAAACAGGGAATTCTTTCCCAATTGCTTGTTTTTGTCAGGTTTGTCAAAGATCAGATGGTTGTAGGTGTGTGGCATTACTGGATGATGACTTTCCTTTCCATTGAAAATGTTAACTTGTCCCTTTCAAAGTGCTCTGTTATTCCACTCTTCTTACCTAATATTGAAAGAGATTTTTCTAAAATTGATTTTAGAAAAGGGAATATTTTTAAATGGTCACATAAAGGAGAAAATCACCAATGGGGAAAAAAAGTGTTGGTATTTCTAAAGTAAAGTGCCAAGTCATAGAGTATGCTTACTACATGTAGTCTAATGTAAGGGATTTTAATGTAGTAGTATGTTCATGTTCTTTTTCACGTCGATCTAGTTATGGATTTTAAGTTTTTACAACTTTCTTTCTATGTGACTTTAGGAAACAACTGAACTTCTTTGAGCCATGGTTTTGTCATCTGAATGATGCAGATAATTCTTAACCTTTCTCACTATAGGATTTGTGAGAATATCGTGTATTTTGTATAGTTCTTACATCATTTTCCCAATCAATGGAAGCTATTGCTATGCCAGCAATGTCATTATCTCTAAACTATAAAACAGCAAAGTGGAGTATGTATTTTGGAATTTCATGTTTGTCTTTACTTAAAAAGATGATTTTTGTAGCTTTTTTGCCCCTGAAAGTAGGTATCATGGAGTTTTTGTATAAATATAAAATTTTCATGTTGCCCACTATTATATTAAAATTCATGAGAGCAGGCAATTTTATTATTTTCTATTTTATTCCCAAAGTTAAGAAAATGTCTGGTACCTACTAGATTCTCAGGTGATATTTTTATTGAACGAATTAATTTATTGACCTGCGTTCACACCTCTGGCTAAGTTTACTTTTGTTTTGGTTTACTAAGTTTCTTCCTTTAGGCAAGTTTAATCTGAATTTTATTTCTCATCTGCAAATGGAAATGCTAATAATATGAATGTATTACATGTAATGATAAATGAAGTAATGCGTGTAAAACTACTTAGCATAGTAAGTGGTATATGATGAATAACTTAATAAGTATTAGCAATGATTATGATTTATGTGCCGTATACTTAGGATATATGGAGAAAATAACAGCATTTGTGGCCATGAAAGCCATGAACCTCACATTTCCTCACAGGTTACAGTATTGGTAGACCCATGGGGAGATATGATGCCTTATGTTAATAATTAGGTTTTTCCCTGTGGTATTCTTGGGTAGACTTTTGGTAGCTGACAGTTAATGAGGATGTAGAGAGTGAGGATTCAGAAGAGGCTTTTTAAAGATGCCTGTCTTAGGACTATAAACAATGGATGAAAACATGGGAAAATGATACTGTCATTAACATCACTTAGGAACTGTTAAAAATGAGCTAAATGACAGATCAGGTGTGCTTGTTGTATACTGGAGTCAAATTTTAACGTGGATTCTAGAGCCACTGTAATCAAAACTATCCTTGAAATAGTTTAATTTTACCGTAGGTTCTAGAGCCACTGTAATCAAAACTATGCTTAAAATCGTTTAAATTGTTCATGAAGTATGTAGACAAACTCATTCTCAGGTAGGTTTATTTTTTTGGTCAACATTGTTTATGATCGTGGTTTCTTAGGGTGAGGTATGTGCCTGTCAGATGAAAAGACTTGTGTTTGTTTAAAGGCACACAGCTACTATGCCTTATTGGAGTTTCTCTCACTTTAAGTATCATGGAAGAGGGTAATTGAACTGAGGTCATCTTTACTCTTTAATTTCTGAAGTTTCTGATATTGAAAGCAGTGTATTGGTTGTAGATTATGCAAAGAAAAAGTTGAACTGTCCCAGATTGAAAAAGTTTAAATAGATCTTATAACTAAAAGCAATATGATGATCCTGAAATAAATCCTGGATCTGAGAGGGGAAACTACAAAAGATATTATTGGGGCAGTGGTTGGAATATGGACTGTAGATTAGATAATAATGCATCAATGTTAAATTTTATTTGATAAATGTACTTTGGTTATGTAGGAGAAAATTATTGCTATTAGGTAAGACATTCTGAAGTATTTATGGATAAAGGGAAATTCTGTCTGTAAATTACTCACATGTAGTCCAGGAAAAAATATATCTCTGTGTGTATATATGTATGTGGAGAGAGAGCATGTATGGTGCGTGCACTGGCGCAAGTGATAAAACAAATAGAACACAAGTGTTCACAGTGATCTGAGTAAGGGGGACGGGAGTTTTTTGTACTATTCTTGTAATTTTTCTCTAACTGTGGAATTATATCAAAACAAAAGATAATATTCAAAGGAAAACGAGAAAAGAAAAAAACAATACAATGATTATTACCTAAGATGGTGTGTTTAGTCTCACAAAAATGTGTCTCCTTAGTTCAGACCTTTTCTTTCAACAATCCCATTTAAATGTAACCCACATAGAGGCCTCCTTTGATCACATAAATCTAAAGTAAGTTCTTCTTCCTACCCACCCCTTTCTTTTTTTCCTGCGTTTATTACAACTTATATCATGTTTGCTTTGTTCTTGTTTACTGCTGCTCTCTCATTCAAGACTGTGAACTCCATGAGGACAAAGATTATGTCTGTTTTTTTGCCACAGAATACCCAGTCCTGGCACGTAAGATCAGTAAGTGTGTTCTGGATTTGGATAAATGAGTGAATATTCCTTCTACTTCAGTCACCATACCTTAGCTACCTAACCTCTGAGAAAACAGAATGGCTCCTCTTAAGCTGTAAGATAAAGCCTGTGCTTTTGGATTTGGTATTCATTCATTCACTCATTCATTCAGCAGATCTTTATTTAACAGTCATCTGATTCCCTACTTATCTCTAGCTTCCTCTTGTTAACATCTCTCAGATGTGCATGACTTTTCTAGGTCTGCACCTTCTGGCCAATCTTCTCTGTCAATCTGTTAAGTGCCTTTCATAATTCCCTGTTACTCCCCACATATTTCTTAGAAAGTATCGCATTTATGATAATTATGCCTGCTTTCCTTGGCTGTAGTTACTGCTCCTTTTTCTTCTAGAAAGAGTCTAGCTCTGTCGCCTAGGCTGGAGTGCAGCCTAGGCTGCACTCCCAGCTCATTGTAACCTTTGCCTCCCGGTTCAAGCAATTCTCCTGCCTTAGCCTCCCAAGTAGCTGGCACTACAGACAAGTGCCACCACGCCTGGCTAATTGTTTTGTATTTTTAGTAGAGATGGAGGTTTCTCCATTTTGTCCAGGCTGATCTCGAACTCCTGACCTCAGATGATCCACCCGCCTCAGCCTCCCAAAGTGCTAGGATTACAGGCATGAGCCACTGGGCCCGGCTAATACTGCCTTTTTTCCCCCCTCATTTTTATATTGTCAATGCCAGGTACTTGTGTGTACACACTCTGTTTTTTTTTTTGGAAGTCATTTACTGAGTGCTTGTCTTAGGCATTGTGTTGGGTATTGTGTGTATATATCTAAATCTATCTATATATATACATGCACACACAAGTTGCCTCACTCAATCTATGCTAATACTATAAGATGGGGCTATCATTTTATCTAGTAATTGAGGTTCATGGTATTCCAGGAACTTTGTCTTGTTCCCTGCTACATTCTGTGTCTAGCATAGTGCCTGGTACATAAGAGGCAATCTAGGAATGAATAACATTCGAACTCACCGGTAATCAAAGATGACATGTAAATGTAAAATAGTAAAATATTATTGGCAAGTATTTGAAAATACGATAGTGTCAAACATATAGTGACCTTGTTGACTGGGTACAATGGCTGAGGAGTATAAATTATTAAAAGAAACAATTTTGTAGCATACTCTAACAGCCTTAAAATATTTGAATGTTTTGACCTACTAATTTTTCTTCCAGGAATTTATTTTATGGAAATAAATCTAAATACAAGAAAACAATGTGTGTTTATGAGATTAAACAAACAAAAACCCTGGGAGGTAGTAAGTAAATTATGGTGAATTACCAAGTTTGAATACTTTTTAACCATTAATATTGATGATTATGAAGCATTTGTCATAGTATGAAAAAATACTATGTGAAGGAAAAGTATATGAATCAGGACAAACTTAAGAGTGCTGTGGTATGGCCTGGGCATGGTGGCTCACACCTGTAATCCCAGCATATTGGGAGGCCAAGGCAGGCAGATCACGAGGTCAGGAGATTGAGACCATCCTGGCTAACACGGTGAAACCCTGTCTCTATTAAAAGTACAAAAAAATTAGCTGGGTGTTGTGACATGTGCCTGTAGTCCCAGCTACTCAGGAGGCTGAGGCAAGAGAATCCCTTGAACCCAGGAGGCAGGTTGTAGTGAGGTGAGATCGCACCACTGCACTCCAGCTTGGGCAATAGAGCAAGACTCAATTAAAAAAAAAAAAGGTGCTATGGTATGAACTCCTCAAAATTTTAGCAACTTAAGATACCCTTTTGTTTCTCACGCCTGTAATGCCTGGCAGGAATTGGCAAAGGACCTTGCTCATCGTTACTCAGGACCCCAGCTCTGTTACTTTTGGGGGCTCTGTGTCAGCTGCATACTTAACCCTTTAATCTATTGGCTTCCTAGTCAACTTTCTTTTATTCATGAAAAGATTTGGTACTATAAACTATAGTATAACAGGAAATATATTTTAGTCTATGTTTGTTGGTAGAACTTTTTAAATAGCGACTTATTTGGGCCAAGGTGGGCTGCATTTATAGAGTATCTGTATCACCCATAAATGGCAATGGTGAAAAAGGTGGGTGGTGATGGATGAACTGGAGCCTTTCTGTTGTCATGAAAATAATGGTGCAGGAAAACATAGGGATTTTCCTTTCAGAATGAGCTGAAGAAATCTTGGGAAACATGTTAAGCATGTGACTTGCAAAGATGGAGAATAATCCTTTGCCAGTGTTCAGTTCTTTATTTTATTTTGAAATTATCTTAGAGCTAGTTTCCAGAAATGCAAATCTTTGCTTTAAGGAAGCTTGTTATTTAATAAGGATGAGGTGTAAAAAGAAACATCATAATGTTGCAAGGATGGAAGTAAATACAGAGAATATAGCCCAGCCAATGATGTGATTCTTTGTGATTGAATCTGAAAGAAGATGTGTGTGAGGGTAGGCAGGTGGAAGGAGTGATGGTAGCAGGCAGGGCAAAGAGAATCTTAAGCAGGGAGAACTGTCCCATGAAGACTTAGAGACTTTAACAACTTGATTTGTTCAGGGAGTTTAAGCAGTGTGGTATTTGAGAGTGGTAAGTTGGGGGACAGGTAGAGGATGACGGTAAGAAGTTGTGATGGAAAGGAAGAGCATATTCTGCTTGCTCTGTTAGGTGTTATTGTAGTGTTAATGTTGGCTAGGGCTGAGGTCTTGTCTGAGACTCAACTGAAAAAGAGATCTGCTTATGGGCTTGTAGTGGTTGTCAGAATTCAGTTCCTTGAGAAGTTGTCAGACTGAGACCCTTGGCTTCTTGCTGGCTGGCCATCTTCAATTCCCTACCAAGTGGGCCTCTCCATATGGCAGCCCACTTCATCAGAGCTAGCAAGAGAGAGTCAACTGGCAAGATGGGAGTTAAAATCTTAGGTAACAATCACCTACACGATATCCCATCACTTTTGCAATATTTTTTTTGGTTAGAAACAGATGACAGGCCCTTCCTACACCTGAGGGTGGGGATTTCACTGGAGTGTGAATACAGTAGGTAGATGTGGTATAGATAATTGCTGCTGTCTTAGAGGCTGTCTGCTACAGGTGCCACCTTTATTCCTGTTTACAAAAGAGGAAGCTGAGACAGTTGTCCAAGATCATATAATTGCAAGTAATGGGTCCCAAACCAAACCCAAGCTTTCTGATTCCACTGCCTGGATACTTCTTTACCATTATATTTTAAGGAATGAGAAATTGTTGTGGAAATGGCGGTTTTGAGGAATTTATTGGTGACTTTTGTTTGATGCAGTGGAGTGATGTGGGTCGAAGTCATGTGGTTGGTATTATAGTG
Organism: Cacajao melanocephalus; assembly: GCA_963573385.1. Lineage (NCBI taxonomy): Eukaryota > Metazoa > Chordata > Mammalia > Primates > Pitheciidae > Cacajao > Cacajao melanocephalus. Next base: position 34,375 of record CAUYLG010031384.1, on the reverse strand, counting down.
ATCCTATAGTGAATGTGTGATGGAAGTGGCTGAGTAGAGATTATTCTTACAGATGATAATTTTAAAAGGAAGAAAGGAACAATAGCAATATGTTGTTTCACACTGAATTGTTTCTCTTTATAACCAGACATTTTTCTTTTCCAGTTCTCTGAGTTTAACCAGTAATGCCATTCAGTTGCCAATCTCAAGCAAAGCAAACATAAGCCAGTTTTAATCTACTTTTTAAGAAAAGCGGTAGTCGTTTTCACAGTGCCTGACGGTAAGTCACAGTTTCTACTTGTATAGGAGAGTTTTTTAATCTGATGCCTTTAAAATAATGATTCTGGAAATCTTAATTTGAAAACCTTATGTGCTTTTTCCTTCTCTAATAATACTCTAAGGCTTATGTGAAAGAGCATAAGTAAAGGTACCTACTACTTTCTGGGAATTTATTTGTAGTTATCTTTCACCAGTTTCATTAATCTTACAAATCTTTTCCTCCATTTGTTGAAAATAAAATGCTAGATCATGAAATCTGTGCCTTTTATTATGTCATTATTTTAAGGTTTTTTTCTTTCTTTTTTTTTTTTTAGACAGGGCCTTTCTCTTTCCCAGGCTTGAGTGCAGTGGCACAGTCGTGGCTCACTGCAGTCTTGAACTCTTCGGCTCAAGCCATCCTCCTGCCTCAGCCTCCCAAGTAGCTAGGACCACAGGCATGCACCACCACGTGTGGCTTTTTTTAAACAATTTTGTACAGACCAGGTGTTGCTGTGTTGCCTGGGCTACTCTTGAACTCCTGGCCTCAAGTGATCCTCCTGCCTTGGCCTCCCAGACTTCTGGGATTGTATATATGCATGAGCCACTGTGCCTGGTTGTGTATGTCATCCTCATTATACAGATGAAGAAGCTTTATTTTCTAGATGACATGTTAATGGCAGAGTTGTTTTGATTTCTAGACCTGGATGCTTGCTACTGTTATGCAAGGTGATATTGACCGTTAAGGTTGTTTACCTGTATACTTTCTACTGTTTTATAAGGTGATGCAGCTATTAGGGAGTTTTTTACGGAGGATTTCTAGCTCAGTGTAGAGGTGAAACACAGATCGACAAGCAGCTGATGGAAGGAATTGGGATTCATTTCCCCTAATTTGCAAGTAATGGCTACTCTTAATTTGTGATTAGTAAGTTTAAACTTAATACTAATCTATTTTTTATTATGTTGAGGAAGAAGTTGAGGGGGAAACTGTCAGGGATAAGATGTTTGACCAACTGTTTTATTCTTAATGTCAAACACTATGTGAAATATGCATATAGCAACTTTTACTCTAGCTACTGGCCTTTTACTTTTTGAAAAATCGAACTTTTTTCCTATGGCAGAACAGTTATACTTTTCTTCTCACTAATCTCATTACTGTTTTTTTTTTAAGCATTGAGTTTACTGAACTATCCAGTTAGCCATCCTAAACATCAAAGCCCATTTTGATATTTTTGTTGTCTATATAGTAATACTGTAGTGTGTCTTGATGAAAGTTTTCATGATTGTAGTTGCATTTGTAAAATTGATCACTTTTCTTGTTTCTTCTAGTCACCGTATCGGAGGGTGAGGTATAAGCTCACAGAATTCAGATAAATCATCATGAAGTTATATGTGTTTCTGGTTAACACTGGAACTACTCTAACATTTGACACTGAACTTACAGTGCAAACGTGAGTTGTGTTTCATTTATTCTTTTCAGTGTTGCATTCTGTTTGCATGCAGAAAGTTAAAGAAATACTCTGTTTAAAAAGTAGCATCATGGCAAGTCTTACATCTTTATTCCAGCGTATTTTATACATAATCGTTGTCTTTCTCTAAAATACTGGTTTTATTCTTTAAGTTGTTCTTTGTCCTGTTGGCATGAATATAATACTCACAGTAATCAGATCTACCCACAAAACAAACTGATTTCCATTGTTATAAGTGCCTGTAGTCAATTGCTATTCTAAGTTTCACAGGCCATTGTTAAGGGAATTACTGTAAGCTACATAAAACAATATGTATGACTTCCCGGTTATTTGTTTTTATTCAGTTTATGAATAAAAGTCAATAGGTTTGTTTTGTTAATGAGAGAAATATAAGTTTAATGTTTTTAGCGGAATTTAGTGAGGCTCAGGTATCTAATAATTCTCTGGCTTTATAGGACAGGAAGGAAATAGAAGTAAATATCATTTCCAGTGCTGATTATATTTTTATAGTGGCCATAACAGAAGACTTGATGGCAATACAGAATAAATAAATCTGACACTGAAATTGTTATAAATATGTGTGAAATCAATAATCTTTGTTGTAAAAATTATGGATTTTTTTTCGGAATTAGTTTTCGTTAAACTTGGTTTTACCTCTATATGAATGATTTTTTGGAAGATAGGGATAGGAAGGAATTTTCATATGTGTTAGACTTAATGTAGTTTCTAAAACGTGTGGAGATTTTAACAAAACTTTTGTATTCTGAGGGTTTTAATAGACCTGATAACAAGTTTGAGCATATTCCTTTGCTATGCTATATAGAGAACTCAAAAATGAAAGTGTCTGCGCCTCCATTTCATAGACTCACTTTTAGATATGACACATGGGTGAATTATTTACCTAATATCAGCCAGTTGTTATGGAATCCAATTCATGAAATAGGAAGCTTCTATTTTTTACTACTGTTTTTGGGGAAAGCTTAAAGGAGCGAAATTCATTAACCTCTAAGGTGTTTTTACATAGTACTACTTGGAAAATAAAGTCATTGGGCAAATATAAATAACTGATTTATTTTATTTCATTTTTTGAAGTGTGGCAGACCTTAAGCATGCAATTCAAAGCAAATACAAGATTGCTATTCAACACCAGGTGCTGGTGGTCAATGGAGGAGAATGCATGGCTGCAGATAGAAGAGTGTGTACCTATAGTGCTGGGACGGTAGGTATTCGAGAGCCCTTGCATACAAAGATGCATCACCTTTACATCACATAGGGAACTGGGAACTCAGTGTTCAGAAGTAAGGTTTATTTGCTTCATATGTTGAAGGCACTGTGCATGTTCAGTATTTATAACATTTTATTTTGATTATTTCTCCTTTTTTTAAAAATATAGGATACAAATCCAATTTTTCTTTTTAACAAAGAAATGATCTTATGTGATCGTCCACCTGCTATTCCTAAAACTACCTTTTCGACAGAAAATGACATGGAAATAAAAGTTGAAGAATCTCTTATGATGCCTGCAGTTTTTCATACTGTTGCTTCAAGGACACAGCTTGCAGTGGTAAGATATAAACAATTATTTTAAGTAACCGATTACTTCTTAAAGCATTCGGATCTAAATAGCACAGTAGTCTAAATTGCATAGAAAGCATGCAAAAAGTTTGACAAACTTTAAAAATATTTTGTGGTTAATATATCTAGTTTTAAAATTTCTGGGTGATACATTGCTAGTTATTCTGCTTTGACAATGACAGTATTTAAGAGTGGAAAAGTTATCTTAAATATGATTTGGTCACCTTCTTTCCTAGGTAATGCTATGTAAATAATTACTTTTGAACATTAATTGAGAACCTATGTTAGAGGAGATATAGACAAAAAGAGCTTAAATAACTTTAAAAATGTATGTATTTTTTCCATACTTACGGTTAGTTCCCGGAAGATAATCAGGTTTCTTTCTAATTTATAGCTCTTAACACTGCTACTTGCAGTTCCCAAGGATTCTTTCCCAGTCATTTGATACTCCTTTTTAATTTACTATTTACCTTCTAGTAATATCATTGACATTAAGCTGTCAGTAGTAAGCTACATTTTTGTTTTAGTAATGGGAAAAATGTGTTAGAATCAATGAAATAATAATAGTTACCTTTTGTAAAAGTAAAAAATAACATTACTGAACATTTGCTCTAATTAGTAAAACTCTTAAGAATATATACAGTATATACATTTGTACAACTACCCCCATTTTTCATACAGGATACAGCATTAAAAGAAAATAACCTTATCTGTGTGAAACATACATTTAAGAGTTCAAAAGTGCTTTGAGAGAACAACATTTTTAAAAATATACTTCTGTAAACTGAATTTACGCAATAAAACTTGTAGACTTGTTTTTTGATTGGCTGAAAAGTACATACTACATTTTGATAGAGAAAGTATTAAATAAGTTAAGGAATAACTAGGATATATAATTTTCAAGTGATTAGAGAGAAATAAAACTCAATTAAAACTAAATTCAACAAAAGAATGAAAAGAAATACAAAGAAAAGATAAAATGTCAGAAATATATGTATCAGGAATTATATTAAATATAAGCTGGCGTTATTTCTCTTTTAATGCATCCTATTTAAAATATTTTTGAGATACATAAAAGAAATGAGAAAGATGATTATTGCTGTTGAGATCCTGAATTCGTAATCTGAGATTCAAATGTCAAGCATTCTGTGTTAGTCTGTTTTCATGCTGCTGATAAAGGCATACCTGGTTTAATTGGGCTTACAGTTCCACATGGCTGGAGAGGCCTCAGAATCATGGCAGGAGGCAAAAGGCACTTCTTTCATGGTGGCAGCAAGAGAGAAAGGAGAAAGGTGCAAAAGTAGAAACCCCTGATAAACCCATCATTTCCTGTAAGAATTACTCACTATCATGAGAATAGTGCAGGAAAGACCAACTCCCATGATTCAGTTACCTCCCCCTAGGTCCGTCCCACAACATATTGGAATTCTGGGAGATATAATTCAAGTTGAGATTTGGGTGGGGCACAGCCAAACCATATCATTCCACCCCTTGGCCCCTCCAAATCTCATATCCATTTCAATCATGCCTTCCCAACAGTCTCTCAGAGTCTTAACTTATTTCAGTATTATCCAAAGTCTTATCTGAGACAAGGCAAGTCCCTTTTGTCTACGAGCCTGTAAAATCAAAAGCAAGCTAGTTACTTCATAGATACAATGCGGGTACATGTATTGGGTAAATACAGCTGTTCCAAATGGGAGAAATTGACCAAAACAAAGGGGTTACAGATCCTATGCAAGTTCAAAAACCAGCATGGCAGTCAAACCTTAAAGCTCCAAAATGATCACCTTTGTCTCCAGGTCCCACATCCAGGTCAAACTGATGTGAGAGGTGGATTCCCATGGTCTTGGGCAGCTCTATCCTTGTGGCTTTGCAGGGTGCAGCCTCCCTACTGGCTGCTTTCACAGGCTGGCCTTGAGTGCCTGGCTTTTCCAGGCACACAGTGTAAGCTGACAATGGATCCACTATTCTGGGGTCTGGAGAATGGTGACCTTCTTCTCACAGCTTTACTAGAGACTCTGTGTGGAAGCTCCGACCCCACATTTCCCTTCCATACTGCCCTAGGAGAGGTTCTCACCAAGGGCCCTACCCCTGCATCAAACTTGCCTGGGCATCTCGGCGTTAACATACGTCTGAAATCTAGGCGGAAGTTCCCAATCCTCAACTCTTGACCTCTTTTCCCTCACAGGCTCAATACCACGTGTAAGCTGCCAAGGCTTGAGGCTTCCACGCTCTAAAGTCACAGCCTGCGCTATACGTTGGTCCCTTTCGGCCACGGCTGGAGTGGCTGGGACACAGGGCACCAAGTCCCTAGGCTGTACACAGCATGGGGACCCTGGGACTGGCCCATGAAACCACATATTCCTCCTAGGCCTCCAGGCATGTGATGGGAGGAGCTGCGGGGAAGGTCTCTGATGTGGCCTGGAGATGTTTTCCCCATGGTCTTGGGGATTAACATTAGGGTCGTTGCCACTTGTGCAGATTTCTGCAGCTGGCTTAAATTTATCCCCAGAAAACAGGTTTTTCTCTTCTATCACATTGTCAAGCTGCACATTTTCTAAACTTTTATGTTCTGCTTTCCTTTTAAAACTGAATGCCTTTAACAGTACCCAAGTCACCTCTTGAATGCTTTGCTGCTTAGAAATTTCTTCCACCAGGTACCCTAAATCATCTTTCTCAAGTTCAAAGTTCCACCAATCTCTAGGGCAGGGGCAAAATGCCATGAGTCTCTTTGCTAAAACATAATAACAAGAGTCACCTTTGCTCTAGTTCTCAACAAGTTCCTCATCTCCAGCTGAGACCACCTCAGCCTGGACTTTATTGTCCATATCGCTATCAGCAGCCTTTTGGGCAAAGCCATTCAGCAAGTCTCTAGGAAGTTCCAAACTTTCCTACATTTTCCTGTCTTCTTCTGAGCCCTCCAAACTGTTCCAACCTCTGTGTATTACCCAGTTCCAAAGTTGTTTCCACATTTTTGGGTATCTTTTCAGCAGCGCCCCACTCTAGTACCAATTTGCTATGTTAGGCTGTATTCATGCTGCTGATAAATACACACCCAAGACTGGGAAGAAAAACGTTTATTGAACTTATGATTCCACATGGTTGGAGAGGCATCAGAATCATGGCAGGAGGAAAACACACTTCTTACATGGCGACAGAAAGAGAAAAATGAGGAAGATGCAAAAGTGGAAACCCCTGATAAACCCATCAGATCTCATGAGGCTTATTCACTATCATGAGAACAGCACAGACAGACTGGCGCCCATGATTCAGTTACCTCCTAGGCCCCTCCCACAACATGTGGAATTCTGGGAGATAAGTTCAAGTTGAGATTTGAGTGGGGACACAGCCAAACCATGTCACATTCTAAATATCATTTCCTGTTAGGAAAAACAACATGTGTTCACCAAGAAATTGATTCTATATCTGGGACAGGGAAAATACAAGGTGAGCCTAAGATATCTTGTACCAGAGAGTAAGGAAGCACTCAATGTCCAAAGAACACAAGATACTAATAAGATACTTTGTAAAAAAGGTTCTTTAGATAAAAAGAGATATGGCAATGCAAAACCTTAGAAATAATATAGAAATAAACTATATATGCAATATCTAGTGGTGCAGAGCATTCTAAAGATTTCATCCAGGGCAGGATTAAGAGAGAGGAAAGAGGCTGGGCGTGGTGTCTCACACCTGTAATCTCAGCACTCTGGAAGGCCAAGGCAGGAGGCGGATCACAACGTCAGGTGTTCGAGACCAGCCTGACCAACATGGTGAAATCCTGTCTCTACTAAAAATACAAAAATTATCTGCGCGTGGCGGCACGTGCCTGTAATTCCAGCTACTCAGGAAGCTGAGGCAGGAGAATTGTTTGAACCCCGGAGGCAGAGGTTGCGGTGAGCCGAGATTGCGCCACTGCACTCCAGCCTGGGCAACAGAGCGTGACTCCATCTCAAAAAAAAAAAAAAAAGACAGGAAAGAGTAAAGGATCAAGGTGATAAAGTGAAAACCTTTGAAGAACCAATATTCTTGAGGGGGGTGTAAGAGGGGCAGAGAAGAACTAAGAATGAATAATAATTTCATTAATTTAGCAAAAATCTGGAAAGAAAAATAATAGAAACAGTAAATTAAAGTGAACACTGAAAAAGTAACAAGATGAATGCAGTCCAGTGTATCAGTTGTTACTCTTAATTTTGCCAATTACTTTATTAGAAGATTAATTATAGGACACTGCTAAAAACAGATAAAACTCACCACATTTGTATCATTCACAGGCAATACAGTTAGATTGCTAACTCTATTGTGAAAAAGATAGGTATGGCCAACGTGGTGGCTCACGCCTGTAATCCCAACACTTTGGGAGGCCGAGGTAGGCAAATCACATGAGGTCAGGAGTTCAAGACCAGCCTGGCCAACATGCTGAAACCCCATCTCTACTAAAAATACAAAACTTAGCCAGGCATGGCATCATACACCTGTAGTCCCATCTACTCGGGAGGCTGAGGTGGGAGCATCACTTGAATGTGAGAGGTGGAGGTTTCAGTGAGCCAAGATCATATCACTGCACTCCATCATGGGCAACAGAGCAAAACTCCATCTCAAAAAATTAAAAGACAGGTATGCACAGAGATAACATATAAATGCAAACAAAGATAAAAATGGAAATATTTGACAAAGTGGGCTTCAAAATGTTAAACAGAACAACGTGCAATGTAATAATAAAAGGTTTAATTTATGAAAACATAAGTTAAATATGTATATGCCTATCAACACAGGCTGAATAATAAGGTAATAACTACTAGAAATTTCAGGATAACAATAAAACAATGGATGTATATGCCAGTGTCTATAGTAGCATTATTAACCATTATCAAGAGGGAATCAAGCTAGATGTCTATTAGTATATCAGTGCGATCAAAATGTGGAATATACATACAATGGAGTACTTGTCAGCCTTAAAAAAGAAGGAAATTCTGATACATGCTGCAAAATGGAAGAACCTAGAGGACATTATGCTAATTGTAATAAGCCAATCACAAATGGACAGAACTGCATGATTCCACTTACCTAAAGCATGCAAACTCAGAGACAAAAAGTAAAATAGTGATTACCAGCAGCTGGGGAACAAAGGAACTATAGAGTTACTGTTTAATAATGAGTAATAAAGTTTAAATTTGGGATGATAAAAAATTTCTAGAGATAGATAGTTGTGGTTGCACAGCTGAGTGTACTTAAGGCTACTAAAGTGTACACATGGAGGTGGTTAAAATGGTAAATTTAATATATCTATTTCATAATCAGAAAGCTTCTGTGGACTTATATCCTGAAAATAGAGAGTATACTCTTGGTTTTTTAGCAGATAAAATCCACAAGAAGATCAAAAAAATAATATATTTGGAACAAAAGGGGTATATTCTCAAAATGTAAGGATGATTCACTGTTCAGAAATTAATTCTTAAACTAATTTCATCAGTCATTAATACCTTACAGGAGAAAACATACGAATAATTCGTCTGTCAGTTAACATCTATTAACATAATGGATATTGTCCACAAGAGACATTTGTAAAAATTTGACAGCTGTTTTTAATAAATAGACCTAGAGGGAGACAAAATAAATGTAAAACAGACTTGACTACAAATATAATCAGCTTTTATTTAATTTTAATTTTTGTAGATTCAGGGGTACATGTGCAGGTTTAATACATGAGTATATTGCATAATGCGGATGTTTGGGCTTCCAGTGTGCTCATTAGCCTAAATAGTGAACATTGTACCCAGTAGGTAATTTTTTATTCCTTACGTCCCTCCCTTTGAAATTCCTAGTGTCTGTTGTTTTCCTTTGTATGTCTGTGTAGACTCGTTATTTAGCTTCCTCTTTAAGAACATGCAGTATTTGATTTTCTGTTTCTGAGTTTTTTCACTTAGGATAATGACCTCTAGCTCTATTCATGTTGCTGCAAAAGACATGATTTTATTCTTTTTTAATGGCTGTGTAGTAGTCCATGGTTTATACATATATACACCACATTTTCCTTATCCAGTCTTCTGTTGATGACACATAGGTTGATTCCATGACTTTACTGTTAAAAATAGTGCTGTGATAAACATACAAGTGAGGGGTGTCTTTTTTGTAGAACGTTTTGTTTTCCTTGGATAGATACTCAGTAGTACAATTGCTGGGTTGGTGGGATGGTAGTTCTTTGAGAAATCCATACTATTTTCTGTAGAGGTTGTACTAATTTACACTCTCACCATTGGGAATTAATACATTCCTTTTTCTCCTCATCTTCACCGACATCTGTTGTTTTTAGACTTTACATTCCTCTTCTGACTGGTATGAGATGGTATCTCATTGTGGTTGTAATGTGCATTTCTCTGATGATCAGTGATATTGAACATTTTTCCGTATGTTTGTTGGCTGTGTGTGTGTGTGTGTGTGTGTGTTTGTGTTTGGAGACATCTTGCTCTGTTGGGCTAGAGTATAGCAGTTGATTCACTGCAACTCCCCCTCCTGGGTTTAAACGATTCTCATGCCTCAACCACCCGAGTAGCTGGGGTTATAGGCATCTGCCACCACATTCAGCTAATTCTCGTATATTTAGTAGAGATGAGGTTTCTCTATGTTGGCCAGGCTGATCTTGAACTACTGACCTCAAGTGATCTGCCCACCTTGGCCTCCCAAAGTGCTAAGATTGTAGGCCTGAGCCACTGTGTCTGGCCAGTACGCCTTTTGAGAAATGTCTGTTCATGTTCTTTGCCTAGTTTTTTTCTTGGTGAGTTTGAGTGCAGTGGCCCCATCAGAGCTCACTGCAGCTTTGACCTCCTGGGCTCTAGTGATCCTCCTGAGCAGCTGAGGCTATAGGCACACTGTGTCCAGCTGACTTTTGTATTTGTTGTGGAGGTAGGGTTTTGCAGTGTACCTCAGGCCAGTCTTGAACTCTTGGGCTCAGGTGATTCTCCTACCTTGGCCTCCCAAAGTGCTGTGATCACATGCATGAGCCACTGCACCTGGCTTGCAAACCTACCATTCTGCAACCTGTCATTCTGTAGATTGTCTTTTTACTCTGTTGTTTTCTTTTGCTGTGCATAAGCTCTTTGGTTTAATTAAACCAATTTGTCTATTTTTGTTTGTTGCATTTGCTTTTGACGTCTGAATTGTAATTCTTTGCTTATGCCAGTGTCCAGAAGAGTTTTTTTCTAGGACTTTTTATAGTTTCAAGGTTATGTTTAAGTCTTTAATCCATCTTGATTTAATTTTTGTATATGGTCAGAGTTAGGGGTCCAGCTTCATTCTTCTGCCTATGGCTATCTAATTTTCCCAGCACCATTTATTGAATAGGTTGTCATTTCCCCATTGTATGCTTTTGTCAGCTTGGTCAAAGATTAGTTGATTATGTGTCAAAGATCAGTTGATTGTACCTATGTAGCTTTATTTCTGGGTTCTCTATTCTGTTCCATTAATCTGTGTGTTTGGTTTTTTACTAATAACCGTGCTATTTGGGCTACTGTAGCCTTGTAGTATGGTTTGAAGTCAGATATTGTGATGACTCCAGCTTTGTTCTTTTTGCTTAGGATTGCTTTGGCTATTAGGGCCTATTTTGGTTTCGTATGATCTTTAGGATTTTTTTCTAATTCTGTGAAAAATGACATTGATAATTTGATAGGAGTTGCATTGAGCATTGAATATGTAGATTGGGCAGCATGGTCATTTTAATGATGCTGATTCTTCTAATCCACGAGCATGGGATATTTTTTCATTTGTTTGTGCCATCTATAGTTTTCTTTGTCAGTGTTTTGCAATTCTTGTAGAGAGGTCTCCTTGATTAAATGTATTCTTTGGTATTTGTGTGTGTATGTGTGTGTGTGTGTGTGTGTGTGTGTGTGTGTGTGTATGTGTGTGTGTCGTAAATGGGATTGAATTCTTGATTTAGTTCTCAACTTGAATGGTATTGGTGTATAGAAATGCTACTGATTTTTGTACAGTGATTTTTTAATCCTGAAACTTTATTGAAGTCATCAAGTCTAGGCGTTCTGGAGGAGACATTAGAGTTTTCTAGGTATGTGAGATCATGTCGTCAGCCAACAGAGATCATTTGAGTTCCTCTCTTCCAGTTCAGATGCCTTTTCTTTCATTCTCTTGCTCTATTGCTCTGGCTGTGACTTCCAGTACTTTTTTTTTCTTTTTTTTTTTTTTTTGAGACGGAGTCTTGCTCTGTTGCCCAGACTGGAGTGCAGTGGTGCAATCTCAGCTCACTGCAACCTCCACCTCCTGGGTTCAAGTGATTCTCCTATCTCAGCCTCCTGAGTAGCTGAGTTTACAGGTGTGCGCCACCATGCCTGGATAATTTTTGTGTTTTTAGTAGAGACGAGATTTCATCGTGTTGGCCAGGCTGATCTCAAACTCCTGACCTCAAGTGATCTTCTTGCAAGCTATTCTCGTGCCTCATGGGTGGTTTGGATTACAGGTGTGCACTACCACACCTGGCTAATTTTGTATTTTTGGTAGAGTTGGGGTTTCACCATGTCAACCAGGCTGGTCTCGAATTCCTGACCTCAAGTAATCCTCCCTTTTCGGCCTCCCAAAGAGCTGGGATTACAGGCATGAGCCACCGCACCCAGCCCCAGTACTGTATATTTAATAGGAATAGAGTGGTGAGAGTGGGCATCCTTGTCTTGTTCCAGTTGTTAGGAAGGATAGATAAGCAGCCTTTTTTTTTTTTTTTTTTTTTTTTGAGACTGAGTCTTACTCTGTTGCCTAGGCTGGGGTACAGTGGCATGATGATGGCTTACTGCACCCTTGACCTTTTGGACTCCAGTGATCTTCCTGCTTCAGCTCCCGAGTAGCAAAGACTACAGGTGTACGCCACCATATCTGGATTATTTTTTAATTTTTTTTTTGTGGAGATGGAGTATCACCATGTTGCCCAGATTGATCTGGAATTCCTGGCCTCAGGTGGTCTTCTCACCTTAGCCTACCAAAGTACTGAGATTACGGGTGTAAGCCACCACACCAAGCCTAAGCAGCTTTTAAATTAGTGAAATGCAAGGGCCATCTTTGCATAAAACAGAAACAATGTGTTCAATATTTCGAAGCTTTGAGGAAATAAGAAAATGAAATCAGTGAAATAAGTGGTGAATGATAAATGAAAAACACTTCTTTTAGGTAATGATATGGTTGCATATTTGGAAAATTAAAGGATTTTAATCAAAACCTATTCGAGTTTTGGTAAGGTGACTGGATATGTAATAAATGTATAAAAATAGAGTTTCTCTGTTCTGACCAGTGCATTGGGATAGAAATAGGAAACATACTGTAATCTGAACAGCAGCAAAAACTTCAAAATAATAAATATGTATTTTTTTGCAAAAACTTTAAAATATACTTAACAATTTGGCTATATAAAATATTCAAGAACAAAACAAATGAAAGAAATGAACATAAATGAACAAATTGTTTCTTAAATGAACAAGTGGCCATGAAACAAATGAGAAGACATATCTAATTTTTAATATGATCATGAGCTTATGAACTGTAGTTACAGCCATGATACTTATTTTGGAGCTTTGGTTTTTGTTTTGTTTGGATCTAAAATGCTCTTCAAATTATTATGAAAAGGTCAGTGTCCAGAAATGGCCAAGAAAGTCATGAGAAGAATGGAAGGGGTGGGGTGGAATGTATCTTTTCAGATTTAATTAATTAATTTATTTATTTACTTACTTATTTATATAAAGATGGGGTCTCGCTATGTTGCTGAGGTTGGTCTCAAACTCCTGGGCTCAAATGATCCTTCGGTCTGGGCCTCCCTAAATGCTGGGATTACCCACATGAGCCACCATGCCTGGCCTCTTTTCAGATTTATAAAACATTCTAAAGCTACCATAACCAAAACAGCAATATAGGTCTAATCAATTCATTACATGCAGTATTAGAGGTGTTACTACTTCATAGTCCAGGATGTGGTCTCTGAAGTCAGATTTTCTGAGTTTATATCTGATTACTTCATTTACTTGTGGTGTGACCTTCAACTCAGTTACCTTATTGGTAAAATTAAGAGTAGATTTCTGTTTATTGAGATAATATACATATTGAAAAATGTACAAACCGTAATTGTACATACATTCTTAGTGAATTTTTACAATGAAGATGTAGATAAAAATAGTTTCACCCCAGAAGCTCTACTTAAGTCTTTCTCCCTGTCAGTTTTCATCCTTCCTCTTGATTAATGCTAACCAGTATCTTGACTTCTAAACCATAGATTACTTTGTCTCTTTTTGAATGTAAATAAATGGAATAGTGTAATTTTTGTTCTTTTGTGTCTAGCGTCTTTCATGCAACATGATGTTTCTGAGAATGATTCATGCTGTTGCATGTATGGGTGGTTTGTATTCATTGCTACATTGTATTCTATTGTACAGATATGCTACAGTTTTATTGTTTCCAGTGTTCATCTATTGCGACTAAACCTGCTGCAAATATCCTAGTACATTCTTTTTAGTTGTAAACATATGGGAATACTTAAGACAGTGTTAAATCTGTCTTCTCTTCTACTTCTGCAATCTCTTCTGTACCGAAATGCCTATAGTTCTTTCAGATTTCATCTTGAAATGGACTCAGTGCTCACTGTTTTTTATTTTTTTTTTTAACCATATATTATCTGGTAATATGTGGTAAAAAATAAATTTATTTCTGAACTCATTAAAGGTGAAATCGTTTCTTCAAGATGCCAGGAGAAGTATTTAATTACAAGTTTGAAAATCTTTGTAGGTTCAGATTTTTGAAAGATAGTTTCTCCCTATATTGTGTCATCTTCAAGATTTTAGCACCTACAATTACTAGGTACTAACCTGTAGCCAACTTCATTTCCACTTCTCTTCTACCCTATAGTGATTTAAGTTTTTGTTTTGTTTTTTGTTCATAGCATTAACTCTTTGAAATCCAGTTATTTTACTAGGCTGTGACCTGGTGTTGATTGATCTGTATTTGATATTTTAGTAATATCTCTTAATTTTCAGATTCAAGTAGTCAGAATTTTTGAATATTGTTCTTGTCCATGTCTTCAGTTCTTTTCTTCATTGATGCCACCTTTTAGCTATCATTTTCATGGTAATTCTATTCATTTCACCTGTCTTGGTTGCTAAAGCCTGATTTGGAGTTCTCTGTGTTTCATATGTTAAAATTTTTGCTTGTTTTTGAATGAGTAGAATTATTTCTCTATAAGACAGTGTAGGAAAGGGTGTAAGATAGCACTCCCTGGTGAGCAGGAGGCTGCCCTGGGTCACAGGGGATCCCTAGTTAGAAGCAGAGAGAGAGAGAGAGAGAATATGTGTGTGTGTGTGTGTGTGTGTGTGTGTGTGTGTGTACGTACTTATTGTATCCTTCTCCTTAGACAAAGTTTAGCAGTTCTAGGGGCTTTTTCTCACAGTTTTGGCTTTTTGCAAGTATGTCATATAAATAGGTATTATTTCTTCTGCTATCTTCTAACTTCAGATCGGGCTCCAAGAGGTTCTTGCTGTCCACCCAAGCTTCCATAAGGAGGATTCAGTTCTCCCAGGTTTTGCTAAATGTCTGCAGTAGTGGTGTGAACCTAAAGTATCTTGAGACAGGTCACAATTCAGAAATTTTACTTGGTGAAGTTTAAGGACACACCATAGACATTGCTTTAGGAGGTTCTAACATTTGCCCAAGGTGGTCAGAGTAAAGCTTGCTTTTATACGTAAAAGGGAGACATGAGAAATGAGTATGTGTAAGATGTACATGGGTTTGGTTCAGAAGGGCAGGATAACTGTAAGCCAGGGCTTCCAGGTCATAGGTAGATAAGAGACAAAAGGTTGCATTTTTGGAGTCCTTGATCAGCCTTTCACTGAATACGTAATTTAGTCTGGCTCAATGAATCTACATTTTTACATAAACAATAAGACAGAGGAAGCAGTCAATTATGCCTTTGTCTCAGGTGAGCAGACTTTATGTCCCACACATGTGAAGATTAGCTGTCAGGTTACATTTCCATGGTGAAATTCAGAAGAACTGTTTTAGATTAAAGATCTTGAAGCCCGCAAGGAATTTCCTTGCAGCAAAATTGCGAAGGCGGTATGTAGCTTTCTTATCTTCGTAGCTATCTTATTTAGGAATAAAATGGGAGGCAGGTTTGCCTCACATAGTTCCCAGCTTGACTTTTCCTTTAGCTTAGTGATTTTGGGGTCCTGAGATTGGTTATTCTTTCACAGTGGGTGCCCTTTTTATTTGACCCAAGTTGATCCAGTTTTCATACTCTTTACAGGTTTGCTGTATATATTGTACGTGTGGGGGTGGTAGTTGTTTCCTGGTTTCATCGAGATGGCATCTCGTTTCCATTTGATATTTGGTTAGTTTCAGGAAGGAGAAGCAGGCAAAGACATCTTTATTATCTTACAATTGAAACTATTAGCCCTTTCTTTTATACATATAGAATTAAGAACATGTGAAGTTAAGTAATTTCTTCAAGGCCACATAGCCAAGGAGAATGAAGAAGAACCTCTTTTCTCCAAGGCCAGTTGCTCTTTACATTCATATTACAAAGCAAACTTTCATATTTTACCTATAAAGATATTTCTTTTCACCGCAGTTTGTTCATTAACGATGCTATCTTCTAAAACAGGATGGTCATAATGATTTTTACATGTTTATCTGCAAAATACGTAGAAAAAATACTTTCTTTTTCATTCCATCCCCCACTCTGTCTTAATGGTGATGGAACATTTGTTTTGCATTTTCCTAGACTTTGATATACACACAAAATGCATTTTTATCTCATACCTCTATTATTTACTGTTTCACATTTCTAACCGACCTCAGCCTCCCCAGGTAAATGAAAGCATACTATACTTTTTTTTTTTTTTTTTTAAAGTGGAGTTTCGCTCTTGTTGCCCAGGCTCACTTAAACTTCCGCCTCCTGGGTTCAGGTGATTCTCCTGCGTAAGCCTCCCCAGTAGCTGGGATTACAGGTGCCCGCTCCCATGCTCGGCTAATTATTGTATTTTTAATAGAGACGAGTTTTTACCGTGTTGGCCAGGCCAGTCTCTAACTCCTGACCTCAGATGATCCATCCGCCTTGGCCTCCCAAAGTGCTGGGATTACAGGGCTGAGCTACCGCACCCAGCCCATGCTACACATTTTATTCCATTTTCATTGTTGCAAGGTACTCCCATTTTTGAAATATTGTAAGTTTATTTTCCTTTTATTTTTCTATTAAATAGTGCTACAGTTCAACTTACTATTTTACATTTATAAATTTTAACAATTCAAAAAATTGAAATATTTGAATATTTTAATTTTTTATATCATCCGTCTTGTGTGTATTTAAGAATCTTCCATTTTCTGCATGTACTGCAAGCAACTCTTTAATGTACCCAACAACTCTTTTATTCGTCAGTTCAGGGGTGTCACCTCCCTTTCATCCGTTTTTAAAAATATGAAAACATTTTTCCTTTCTGTTACTTCATAATTCCAGAGTTTTTTCCCCACTCTATTTTAGTGGCAGCATGATTGATTGATTTTTAGTGAAATGGCACATAATTATCTTACTGACATGCCTACCCCATAAAGACCATGTACTTCTTGTTTTTGCTAACTAAATAACTAACCGTTGCTGTATTTACGGTAGCCTTTTTACAGATTGCCTGGACAACTTAAAAATAATCATTTTACATCCGTTCTTTCAGGTTCCTTCCCATTCCACCTTGTAACATTTTTCATATTACCAGTCTTCTTAAAGCATCTATTTGATTTCATTCTTTATGTTAAAAGAGTTCTTCAGGAGGTCTTTCTGAGTAAATTCCAACTCCTTCCTTACCTTAGTGTTTTCTGGGTCTTTGATCATCTGGCCCTCTTTCTGTCTCTTTTTCCTCCAGACCATTTGTTCTTAACCAGTAGTACTTTATATTTCTTGTCTTTGCCACATCATCATGTTCCACTCTTTTAAAGTACTTCTTTCCCTGTCTATGTCCATATTTTTTTCATACCCTGATACTTAAGTTAAATGCCTTCAGAAAGCTTTGACTTCTCATTTCCTGTCTCTTTTGTGATTTTTATATCTGTCTCATAGCAGTTAACAAAGGTAGAATAATCTCTATTTTCTGGCCAACTGAAATATTTTGTTAACAGTGGATTTCTTTATGTATCTCTATATATAAAGCAATCTACATTGCTGTCTTGTGATTTATCTGTAACAAATATTTTTATACTTCATTCTTTGGAACTGAATGTCACATGTCTATTTAATGAAGGTATTTTTACTGTTTAAGTAAATATTTTCTAGAATCCTATTTAGGGTTACTAAATGTGTTATACTAATCTAGAAGTAGATGATGTATTTTAGATTTTGCCTGTACCTAAAACTGTTTTAACATGTATGTCTTGAGATAATACCATAGGACAGTGACATTTGTGAAGACATCTTAATCAGTAATCAAATAATTGAAAGCCCTACTCCTTTGTTTTTCAGATATAGCATCTTATGTATTCTTCTTTTGACTTTGTCTTGGGATACCTACTCAGAAACGCCTCACTTATGTTATAGGTTATAACACCTCTCTTACGTTAAACATCTCTTATGTTTAGGCTCTCTTTTACAGAGGCGAACAGAGATAAACTAAAACAGTCCTTTGAAACACTTTGTTAAATGTGCTTTAGAACTCATTCACACATACGTGTTTGTAAACATATGCAAACTTCTGCAAACAAACCATTGCCTTCTTTTACTTTCTTTTGTATTCTTTTTCAATATAGGAAATGTATGAAGTTGCCAAGAAACTTTGTTCTTTTTGTGAAGGTCTTGTACATGATGAACATCTTCAACACCAAGGCTGGGCTGCAATCATGGCCAACCTGGAGGACTGTTCAAATTCATACCAAAAGCTACTTTTCAAGTTTGAAAGTATTTATTCAAATTATCTGCAGTCCATAGAAGACATCAAGTTAAAACTTACTCAGTATGTTTGCCATTAAAGTGAAATTTATCGGTAGTTTTAGTCACTGCATATTTGTTTCTTGTAGGCAGTATATTTATTGTAACTGAGATTTATTCTTTTAGCGTTTTCTGATAGTGCTTTATAGGTTGTAGTTTTTAATTTTAAAATGATAATCAGGCTGGGCATGGCGACTCACACCTGTAATCCCAGCACCTTAGGAGGCCGAGGTGGGTGGATCACAAAGTCAGGAGTTTGAGACCAGCCTGGCCAACATGGTGAAACCCTGTCTCTACTAAAAATTCAAAAATTAGCTGGATGTGGTGGTGGACTCCTGTAATCTCAGCTACTGGGGAGGCTGAGGCAGGAGAATAGCTTGAACCAGGGAGGCCGAGGTTGTAGTGAACCGAGAACACTCCATTGTACTTCAACCTGGGACAGAGTGAGACACTGTCTCAAAAAAAAAAAAAAAAGAAATGGAAAAAGATAATCAATTCTGTTTACCGTGTAACTTATGAGTCTCCCATAGTTCTTTCTCTTGGGTTGTTTTGCTTACGAATAAGACCCAAAACACTTTTGAAGTCATTTATAAAACCAAGAATCTTTTTCTATCTTGACCAGTAAACAAAAGGCAAGATGTTAACATCTAACAGAAATAGATACATTATCAAACACTGGACAGTGGAGGAAACTTTCTTTGTAAATATTGCCATCCTGCTACAGGTTTGATGAGATGGAAACAAAAGCTCTTGTGTTTTCGCTCATTAAGATGGCAAGTTTTAGTTCTTTGGGTAGAAATACATTTAATACATATTGATTGTTTTTAAAAAAGGAATATAGTTAATGTGAAAATAAAACTGTAATTCAGCATGAAACTAACCTTTAGCGTGTGTGCGTATGCTTTTAGCATTTTGTGTTGAGGTTTTTTGTTTTGGTTCTGTAGATTTTTTTAAAAATTACCTTGACCTTGAATTAGAACCAAATAACATGTTCTGTTTTTGATTTCTTTTTCTCGTCTTTTTTTTTTTTTAATTCAGGTAACCTTTTAAATTCATATTTATCTGTTTTGTGGTATGAATATTAGATATATTTTGGCCTTAAGTTGAAAATGGAAGAAATCTCGGGAGGAAAGAGAAGGATTCTTTAAGACTAGAAAGATCTTTTTTAAAGTTTAAATGAGAACCTTTTCAAGTAACTTTTCTGAAGGGTTCTATTAGCTATGTCAATTTAAACTAGGGACATATCTTATATTGCATATGATTTTATAGAAGTTAAATCACCAAGATTTCTTATTTTCCCCATGCTTTTGACAACATAAACCTACATTCAGGGTGATGAGTATAAGGGTTATCCTTATCTTTATTAGGATTGTTATTTTTATCCTGTGCTTTCTGTACATCAAATATATTTGATTTACATAAGGCCATAAGGTTGTATTCTAAGATACTGCTAAGGTGAATCTTTCTGTAAATTCAAATTTGTTATACCTTTAAGATTTTATAAAAGCCTAGTGTTTACTTGTTTAGTATAGCTAGCTTTACTTTAGGGTGATTTTTTTTCTTTTCTTTTCTTTTTTCTTTTTTTTTTGAAATGGAGCCTTGCTCTGTAGCCCAGGCTGGAGTGAAGTGGCCCCATCTCTGCTCACTGCAACCTCCACCTCCCAGGTTCAAGTGATTCTTGTGCCTCATCCTCCCAAGTAGCTAGGATTGCAGGCATCTGCTACCATGCCCGGCTCATTTTTGTAAGTTTAGTAGAGACAGGGCTTCGCCATCTTGGCCAGGCTGGTCTCGAACTCCTGATCTCAAAGGATTTGCCGCTCTTGACCTCCCAAAGTGCTGGCATTACAGGTGTGAGCGACTGCACCCTGCCAAAGAGTGATATTTTAATGTGTTCATCATACCCTCTCTCTGCTAAAGTGAACTTCTTTTAGTGAATAGCTAGTTCATTGACTAATTTATGTATGTATAATGTAATGGAGAGTTGGTGAGATTTGTGTACGTAATAATATGTGTTTTCATTCAAGCATGCTAATTCGTAACTAGAGCAGTCTCATAGTTTTACTGACAGATCTTTTGTGTTTTAAGTTTAGGAACTGCAGTTTCAGTAATGGCCAAGATTCCACTGTTGGAGTGCCTAACCAGACATAGTTACAGAGAATGTTTGGGAAGACTGGATTCTTTACCTGAACATGAAGCCTCAGAAAAAACTGAGATGAAAAGATCCACTGAACTGGTGCTCTCTACTGATATGCCTAGAACAACTAACCAATCCTTGTTAACCTCATTTCCCAAGTCAGTGGAACATGTGTCCCCAGACACCACAGATGCTGAAAGTGGCAAAGAAATT
Organism: Cacajao melanocephalus; assembly: GCA_963573385.1. NCBI lineage: Eukaryota > Metazoa > Chordata > Mammalia > Primates > Pitheciidae > Cacajao > Cacajao melanocephalus. Next base: position 13,809 of record CAUYLG010031384.1, on the reverse strand, counting down.
AGGGAATCTTGTCAAAGTACTGTTCATCAGCAAGATGAAACTTCGATAGATACTAAAGATGGTGATCTGCCCTTTTTTAATGTTTCTTTGTTAGACTGGATAAATGTTCAGGATAGACCTAATGATGTGGAATCTTTGGTCAGGAAGTGCTTTGATTCTATGAGCAGGGTAAGTAATGTTAATTTAATATTTCTTATGTCATTTAACTGCATTACATTACTTATCCTAAATATTTTATGTACTCAGAGAATGGATATTACCCTTTAGTAGAAATAAATGAGCCTTGGATTGAAACTTTTTAACATAGGTTGAACCAAATTATTTAACTCGTAACTTTATTTATGAATTGATTGTAAATTTGTGAAGATTACTTGAGATTATATAGGAAAAATTTCCAGTGCAATAACAATAATTAGGTACAGTAAACTAAGCAGGTCTTGAATTGTTTATGCAAGGAATAACCACCAAACAAATGAAGATACTGAAAATTTTATTACCCAGAAAGCCCCCTTGTGCCCCTTTCCAGTCACCATTTCCTTAGAGGCAGCCTCTTTCTAACTTTTAAATACTGCATCTGTCGGAGATCTTTAAATTCAAAACTTAGACACTGTGTTTTTAGTTGTATTTTGTAAGTATACTCAGCTTATATTTTGGATTAAGGTCTTCTCCAGCATACTTGAAAACAGAAGTTAGCTATAGTGTTATTATTAAGTGATCACTTTTTTCTTTTTAGAGGTTAATGCTACTTTGAATAGGGCATAGCAACAACATCTGAAGTCTTTGTGATATTTTACATGGCCATTACATTACAAAAGCAAAATACAAACTTGTATTTGTTTATTCTTGTTTGTTACAAAATCAACTAACATGACTTTAAAATAGTGCCTATAATGTAATACTCACTAATTGCATTATACCCATTAGATTTAAATATATATATATTACTTCCTCTATTAGGAAGAATAGCTAATGGATGCTGGGCTTAATACGTAGGTGCTGGGATGATCTGTGCAGCAAACCACCATGGCACACATTTACCTATGTAACAAGCCAGCACATCTTGCACGTATTCCCCAGAATTTAAAATAAATGTTTGAAATAAAAAGATATACATTATTTGCTCTAAAGCAGTGAAAATTCATTTTGGAAAATTTTATTTGTATATTTTTGTTTATATGTTACAAAGTATATGATCTGTAAATGTGATATATTGCATAATAAATGGCACTTTGCCATGATGTTTTTATTAGAGCAGTATTTTTCTCCTCTCAGGAATGCTGTGCTTTTCTTGATAACACTAGTGGTATTTCTGAAGATGAGCAGAGTATGATATTTCTCTCTGATTAGAGATGCTTTGTCCAAAACAACTAACTTATTTGATATCTGATCACAGTAGTGCTGTTTGCCAATGAAGTAATAAAAACATATACTAAGATTTTTTTTTCCATAAAAGGAAATTCAGTTTAAATCTCTCATTTTTGTAGATTAATTCCAATTGTAACAGTATTTGTAACATATAGTTTCAACTGCCAAATTAAAAAGTTGTTCTCAGAAAGTTAGTCAAGACATAGGTATTTTGGAAATTAGGATTTTGAATCACAGGGGCTCAAATCTGGGCATTGCCATTCATTTATTACCTCTGGCATCCATAATAAGTCACTTAACATGAGATAACTAGTTTTATATTTTTTTGGATTAAGAGATGCTAGTTTTGTAAATTATTTTTCCCCCATTTTATCAGAAAAATTTTAGAATTGTTGCTGCATTTTTGTAGACTCACATTTTTAGATTTTAGTATATTGCTAAAATGACTCCTTTTTTTTTTTTTGAGAGGGAGTTTCACTCTGTTGCCCAGGCTGGACTGCAGTGGCGCAGTCTCGGCTCACTGCAACCTCTGCCACCCGGGTAACTGGGATTACAGGCGCCCACCACCACACCCAGCAATTTTTGTAGTTTTTAGTAGAGACAGGGTTTCGCCATGTTGGCCGGGCTGGTCTTGAACTCCTGACCTCAAGTGATCTACCTACCTTCGCCTCCCAAAGTGCTGGGATTACAGGTGTGAGCCACTGTGCCCGGCGTTAAGATGTCTCTTGAATGTTCTGTTTCAGATTATACCACAAAAGGCAAACTGGTTGTGTTTCTGACGATTAATAATTAGAAGCGTCTGCACTTAGCATATTTCTAAACTGCCAGGTTAGTGCCAGCATAATTTATTGAGCTTTAGTATTTCTTTCAGACAACTTGTGATCTTAAAAAATCTGTGCAGGGGAGTGGGTTTAAAGGTGGGAGAGTTAAGAATAGAGAGTGTAAGAAAGTTTGTTTTATGGTTTTTTTCCCCTCAGTTAAAAATAGATGCCTTTGTAGATGCCGGAGAGCCCGAGTCAAAATTAATGCATCACTGACTGCTAATTATTGAAAATTGGCTAAACAATTACTAATGAGATTATGTGGTTTAAATATATTTAATCTAAAACATTTCTTCAAAGTCCATGGGGAACAGTGACTTAAGCCTGTAATCCCAGCACTTTGGGAGGCCAAGGTGAGAGTATTGTCTGAGCCCAGAGAGTTTGAGACCAGCCTGGGTAACAAGCCGAGACCCATCTCTACAAAAAAATTGTTTTAAAAATTAGCTGATTGTGGTGGCATGTGCCTGTAGTCCCAGCAGTTCGGGAGGCTGAGGCTGTAGGATCGCTTGAGCCTATAGTGAGCTGTGATCATGCCACTGCATTCCATCTTGGACAACAGAGCCAGAACCTGGCCCCCCCAAAAAAAATTTTTAAAGCAAGTTATGTAAACTGTTCAGTGAATCATAAAATACTCTCCTATGTTTGTCAGTGCACTTTCACTTTCAATGAATTATTAAATTAAGAAACATTGTATTCAGGAGCCCGTATTTTTGGTTTGTTTTATCTTTAAGTTGTTGGCTATGTTAAGTTTATGTGTAATTGTAGTTTTGCCAGGTTGAACACTTGAACCAATTTTTGTCATCTTTTTCATCTTTATCATTCTAATAATTTGTAACCAGGCTTTGATTTGCATAGTACTCTGGAGTAGAAATATATACACATTGGACTCAGTTACCACAAAATTGAGAAAAGCAGAAAGTGTTTACAAATGTACAAGTCTCAGTTGAGACAACATTGTGCAAAACTAGTACTGCCTATTCTGAAATAATGTTTCTCTTTTATTTTTTTGGTGGTGGTAGAAATGCAGCCTCTTATTTGACTACACTGGATTCTTGATAATAACAATAAAATAGTTCAATTTTAATTGCTTTTGTATGTTCTCTGTGTACAAGACTGTGCATTAATCAGGTTTTTTTCGACTGTAGAGATTAGAGAGGGCAGCATGAAGGAGGTAGTATTTGACTAGGATCTTTAAATAGAGGGTAGAGGTTGTCTTAAACAGTATAAGAAATGTGAACAAAGATCAGAGGTAGAAAAACACAGTTTATCTTGAAATGATAGACATTTCAGCTTGAGAAGATGAGAGGCCTGAAAGATTTTCTCTGGTACCAGATCAATGAAGCCTTTATTGTATTCTGCATTTATTGGATATTATTTGTGGGCAGAAGAAAGTTTTGTGGGGGTTTTATTAGGAACAAGCATAGGAAGTCAGCAATAGAAGGTGTCATGTTTGAAATCCACATATATATATTAATAAACAGCCAGAAACAGTTTGAGAATTTGTAAGACTGATTGGTAATTGAAGTAGGCTTGGGACTTATCTCCAGAAAAGTTATATTTAATGCTGACATCATATTGAGAACAGTGAAAGTGGACTAAGGGCAAAGTCCTTCTGAATCATCTATTTTAAGAAAATTAGAGAAAAGGGGAGCTGGAAGAGGATGCTCTGGAGGAACCAGTAGAAGTAACTTCCCAGAGCCTATAGGGTTGGGAAAAGATTATCTGCCATGGTAACTATTAAAGAGCCTCAAGTGAAGCAAGGTTATGGGTGGTTTTTAGCTGAGCAGTTTTTATGCAAAATGCAGACAGATAGGCAGCCAAGTAAAATATTTAAGGGACCGGGAGCATTATTGGAAAATTTTATGAATTCCATGAGTTTCAGCAAATGTGTAGAATTAAAGCCAGGAGCAGGAGAGATGGAAGAGTGAGAAAGCATAATTGAGCAAGCAGATTTATTGAGAAGAGACTGAGACTAAAGAAGTTTTTATTTTCTGTCTCCCGGAGGGAGATAAGTTTGCCAAAGAAGTTTATATGTTTTAAAGAGTAGTTGCATTGATAAGAGAATTATGTTATGCTTACCTTGAGAATACCTTTTTCTGAAATATATTGAGAAGTGATTTAATTGTAGCACTGTTTGAAATGTGTGATTCCTGAAACTATATTGCTAATTATGTATTCTAGTGTAAATTCAGTATTGTCTAGGATGATATTTATCCTGTTACTGACCTTCTTATGAAAGTATAGCTTGGAGTTCCCATGCTTTTCCTATTCTATATCTTTTATCACTTACTTTCTCACTAAAGCTATATGTCACAATAGCATGAAATATATTTTAAACTATTTGCTGAAAATTGTATTTATATGTGTGTGGTTCCCTGTCATTTAGCTTGATCCAAGGATTATTCGACCATTTATAGCAGAATGCCGTCAGACTATTGCCAAACTCGATAATCAGAATATGAAAGCCATTAAAGGACTTGAAGATCGGCTCTACGCCCTGGACCAGATGATTGCTAGCTGCAGCCGACTGGTGAATGAACAGAAAGAGCTCGCTCAGGTACCTATTTTAGACTTTTCTCCGATGAAGGAATTTGCGATTTTTCTGTACACGTATTTTATGTGCAATATCAATTTGGTGTGCATCATGTCTTCACTTTATCCTTGAATATTGTTAATGTGTTGATATTGTTTGCATGCAATAAAGCAGAAAGTCATGTTGTTGTTAGTTTGATAAAGTGAGCTCAGGCTCCTATAGATAAACCATGAAACTGCTACTTGAAGCTGGGGGGAGAAGTCAGCGTTTTTTAATACGTTAAAAACATATGATCATATCAGTTATTGTGCTAAAAATTTCAGTGCTTTCTACTACCCTCCCCATAGGACAAAGAATGAAATTTTTTAAGAATAGAAGGAAAATGTGAAATCTTGAAGAATTTAATAATACTTTTAACAGTAATACCTAGGTTTTAGGTCTGATTTAATGCCATGTTCCTAGAACTGTTTAAAAAGTGGATTTTAAACCAAGGGAAGGTGATAGAATGGCTAAGAGTGGTAAACTTGGATGTCTCTCTGCAAACCAGTGCCTCTCTTTAATTCGTGATTGCCTGTCCTCCACCCACCATGACAAGCATTGTGGCAAAACCACCCATAGCTGAACAGTTGAATGTCATAATCAGTTTCTGACACATTGTGTTCTTTCGTTGGAACATACGAAAAATTGCATCCCCCATATTAAGTTTTTTCCTTTTTTAAATTTTTTTATTTTTTTAAGGTAAAACATACTTCCGTGATGTTATAGTCAAGGGTGATATAAATTAGAACGTCCCTCAGTATTTCCTTTTGATGATAAGTTCAATTTTGTCTTTTGAAAATCTCTTTAAATCACTTGATTTCTGGAAGATATTTTTACTTGGTTCATACAAAATTCTAGGTTGTTAGCATTTTACTTTTGGTCTTTTCTTTACCTTTTGTTTGGTTTTTTAGCAATTTTAGTATTAGGTGCCAAGACATGGCATTCTTGGTATTTATCCTACTTTGGGCTTGTAGTGCTTCTTCAATCTGTGGCTTAATGCTTACACCATTTGGGAAAATTCTGAGTCAGTTTCTCTTCAGATCTTCCTTTTTCCTCACTTGCTTTTTCTTCTCTTCCAGTTACATGTGCTGTACCTTTCACCATATTCGTTTCATTTACACTTGTTTCCTGTATTTTTCATCTTTTTATCTGTGCTTCATTCTAGATACTTATAACCTACATTTTAACTATTTCTCTTTTTTACTGACTAACTGTAGCTAACCATAGGCTAACTTATTTTTGTTCATTTTTCAGCTCTACAATTTCAGTTTGGTTCTTTTGTTTATATAGTTTCAAATTCTCTACCCAAATATTTAGTCTTAGCCATTCATCATGTCTTTGAACACCTTAGCACGTAGCAATTTAAAAATCTTTATCTGTTCATTCTATTGCCTGTGTGTCTGTTTATATTTGGTGGTGTTTCTTATAATTCTCACTCTTGTGGTCTTGCCTTTTCATGTACCTGATTTTTTTTTAATAAGAAAAAAATATTATGAGGCCTAGGATAACGTTTGGTTTTGGTATGTGCTTCGGGCAGTTACAATCTTAAATGACTTTAGTTCACTTTCAGAGATTTGGAAGATTGGAAGTTGGTATTCTAGTTCTTGGGATGGCCATTCTACTTTCAGTTTACTCTTAATCATGGGATATAGCTTTTAGGGATCTGAAAACAAACAACGTCTGTTCCAGTGTACCTTCCTTTGATTGGCTTTGGTCTTCAATTTTTAATTTTCTAGCCCTTCAGGGAAGTGAGGACTGCTGACTACTTATTTTTAGCCTTGGACTCCTCTTCAAGAATTAGCAGAATTTCTCAGGGCAAAGCATTCCTAGTCACCTAACCCTCTTTCTTGGTTTCCTTATTTTCCTGCATCCTAGCCCTTTAACTGTGCCTGGCTTCTTCACTGCCTTCCTAGATCTCCCATCCCTAAAGCCACAGGGAGCTTGGTTGACCTTGCCTGGATACCATTACTAGAGACAGAACTCTGCATTCCTGATTTGCTTCTTCTGCAGTGTTGTTTTTTAACTTCCATAGAATGAGTCAAACAAAATGTATTTAACCATACTTATTTTGATGATTAGTTTCAGTTTTTCCATGTTAGAAATATTGATTGATGATCCCAATACACCCATTTTTACATGCATGTTTTAGTATTTCTTTAGGCACAATCTCCATTAATGAGATTGTTGAATTAAAGTGTTTGTTCATTTTAAATATTAATTAGTAATGTTTTAAGCCCTGCCATGAAGGCAGAATCAGTCAACACTTCCAGTGAGTAAGGAGAAGAGTAATTTCTCTGTTAATCAGTGGTTTGCCATGTATGTACTCTGAATTGTCATTTGCCACATTTTCTTTTTCATGTTTTTGTTAGAATTGATCGTATATTGTCTGGATAATTCTTTGTCTATTATAGATCATACAGATATTTTCTCTCTGATCATAATTTATACAGATTATAAAATAAAATCTTTAAATTTTGATGCAGTCACATTCATTTCTGTCTTTTTTCATATTTAATTTTATGAACCCATCAATCTATAAAATCCTCTAGATTTCTTTATAACTATTTCACAGATTGAATAAACCAGGACTTTCAATACTATTATCTGAGACCCTCTATGTTTCTGTGTCTACTTTTTCTTTGCTCCCCTTAATCTTTGATATTTAAAAATATTGCTGTTATTCTTCCTGCTTTATATCACTTGAAATCTTCTGCAGTCAGGCAGATACATTGGTTGGTTTTATATTTGATAGTAATATAAAAAGATACTTATTGCTGATATTGTCCTCAAGTCTACTTGGGTCCAGCAAATGGAGTTTTGTCATACAAGAAAAGTCTTTTTCTGGGAATATGGTTGGGGTGATAATACTAGTTATTTTCTCAAAGTGGAAGAATGCGTTATTTGTGTATTTGAACTTTTGTTGTTTGCTTTCTAAATCTGACTGTTTAACCTCCCTGAATCCAAACTGAAGTAAAATTCAGTGAAAATTTTTTATGCTGTTCCCATGGAAATTATAAAATTAATTTTTGTTGTCTTATGCTCATAGAGCAGCCTGTTTCAAAATCTTCATTCACCCTAATTTGATTGTAACATTTTGCTGTTGTTTTAAACTATGGTAGCTCATGGAATATAATTCTTAGAACACCAAATGAATATTAGAGATAATATTCTTATTTTTAGAAAATATCTTTTCTTTCTTTGATTTTGATACCTGAGTGTTATACTCTTTTTAAACATTGAAAGGAAATTAAATATTTAAGTTCTCCAATGGATGTTTTTTGGTATTCCTAAGTACTACTAATGACTGTATTTAGAAGTCACCTATGTTGCCTGGTTATACGCTGGGAGAACAATTGTAAGACAGAAATGTAGGCCCCGAGGTAGACAGTTTTCAGCTGAGTGTGTCTGAGTGAATCTGAATGTGAGATAATTCAGTTTAATAAGATTATTTTCAATAAGCTCATGAAAGAAAAGTGATACCCAGTTGAAGTTAGGTGGTATATGGTCAGTGGGACAACTTTTCACACCTGTATTACCATGTATTTAACTGCCAGGGGATGTAAAGTTGAGGTTTTAGCAGAAACTTCATTTCCTCAGCCAATCTTTTCTAATCTTGAAGTCTTGATCCCATCAGGTTTATTTTCTCTTAGTATGCTGTATTTATCCTGTATGGCAATTATAATTAAATGACTGCATGCTTTTTAATACAGTCTCTTCTCAGAATATAAGCTCCAAAGAGCCAGGACACTAGTGTGTCTTCTATTACTCTATCCACACGGCCTTACCACACATTCCTGATACATACATAGTAGGAACATATCCGTACTTAATAAAAATGAGAATTCAGATTTGTGTTTCTTTGAATTTTAGAAATGTTACAATTCTGTTTAGTCTGTGACTGGTCTGGAATTTTTTACATTTTGTTATTTACAGATGTCTCATCAGTTACTTTTTGCTGCTAATGGTATTTCCCTGTTGCAGATAGTTTCTCAGTACATCCTTCAGAATGTGGTTGATGAAAAGTAGATACATTCAGATTAGCCAATTTTAGAAGTTGATTTTACATCTTGCTAAACACATTTACAACACAGTATAATACATTCTAGCTACGTTGAAATTAAAACTTAAAAATCACTCCCAATTAAAAGGGAAGAGAAATCATGGAAAGGGATTTATTATTTATTGCCTGAACATCTCAGAAGATAGAGACCATTTCGAGTAGCTTTCAAGAGGTAATTTCTTAAAACCACATTTATGAGGATTGTTGTAGACCCTTCTACATAGTTTTGGCAGAAAAACTTTACTCACTGGACCTATGAAGCTGTGTAACACTGGAGCCATTTATGCATTTACTACATTCAGAAAAATACGGGATTAAAAAATATTGTTTGAAAGCAGAACAGTTTGTGTTTAACAAAGTTTTTCCACTTAACTGAATGTCCATACCTTTCATGAAACAAAATTAACGTCCTTTGAAATACTGTTTTCTCAAAGGGATTTTTAGCTAATCAGATGAGAGCTGAAAACTTAAAGGATGCATCCGTGTTACCTGATTTATGCCTGAGTCACGCAAATCAGTTGATGATTATGTTGCAAAATCATAGAAAACTGTTAGATATTAAGCAGAAGTGTACCACTGCCAAACAAGAACTAGCAAATAACCTACATGTCAGGCTGAAGTAAGTGATTCTTTTATATCTGTTTTATGATTCTTTTATATCTGTTTTAAGATGTTTAGAGTTGATGTTTATATTTATTTCTCCCAAATGATGGGGTGATTTTTCCCTTAACGATTTTATTAAAATACCTTATTGATGAACTTTGGAATTAGACTATTTTTGTAGAGCTTATGTATCTTGATATCTTTGGCTTAACTAAGGAAGGAATTCTTTTAGACAAACTTTTGTGAATGTTGAAAATAATGGATTTTATTCTACAGATGGTGTTGCTTTGTAATGCTTCATGCTGATCAAGATGGAGAGAAGTTACAAGCTTTGCTCCGCCTCGTAATAGAGCTGTTAGAAAGAGTAAAAATTGTCGAAGCTCTTAGTACAGTTCCTCAGATGTACTGCTTAGCTGTTGTAGAGGTTGTAAGAAGAAAAATGTTCATAAAACACTACAGGGAGGTATGCAAGTTGAATTCTCTTTTAATTATATATGAACTTTAACGAATTTATGTGTGTTTTTGTTATTTAACATAAGCTCTCCTCTTGTAGTGGGCTGGTGCTTTAGTCAAAGATGGAAAGAGATTATATGAAGCAGAAAAATCAAAAAGGGAATCCTTTGGGAAATTATTTAGTAAGTGTTTATTAATAATTTTAATTACTATGTAAAGAAAAAATTTTGTATAAGCTTGAAATTTCTGTAGCATACTGCATGAATATGCTGTTAATTACCATCGATATCTAGAGAAGTATTATAGAATTGAATCCATTGTTAAATTTTAAACTTGAATTGTCGACTTTTAATTTACTTTTTCGAAAACCAGACATAATTTTTTGCCTTAAATAAAGCTCTAAAATAACCATATTGTTAATTTCTTTATACAGGGAAGTCTTTTTTAAGAAATCGTCTGTTTAGGGGACTGGACTCCTGGCCCCCTTCCTTTTGTGTATGTATTTATTTTCTAACCGTGACTAAATTCCGTATGTTTTAAAACCTTTTTTCCAGAAGTAGAGGCATTTATCAGAAACTTGCAGAAATTGTTGTGGTTTAAAAAAAGTGAAAAGTGTTTTTGGCTTTAAAAGCCAGTTAGCGTTAAGCTTTAAGATTCATATTTGCATTCATAATTTTTGATAAACAATCTTCATAACACAGGAAGATACCATATACTGCACTGTTAGGATTGCTGGAAATAGATTCACTTGATGTTTTTGTTTTGTTGTCCCTTTCTTTTTTTATTTCCACTCTTCCCTCTTCTTCCTTCCTCCGCTGTTCTGCCTCCTCCTCTGCTCTTCTGCCTCCTCTCCCACCTGTATTTCTTTTCACACCACCCCCGTTATATTTTGACGAATCAAGAATAATGATGCCTCAGTCTTCACTGGAGTTAGACATTAGTTTGGTATATTTCTAAACTATTATTATCTGGGGTCATTAATTTTATTACATGAGAAGAAACGTTTTCATGACCAAAGTTTACCCCCATCAGATGTACTGCTTAGCTGTGTTGTTGTTGTTGTTGTTGTTGTTGTTGTTGTCGTCGTCATTTTGGAGACAGAGTCTTGCTCTGTTGTCCAGGCTGGAGTGCAGTGGCATGATCTCATCTCACTGCAACCGCTGCCTCCTGGGTTCAAGCTATTCTTATGCCTCACCCTCTCAAAGTAGCTGGGACTACAGGTGCCCACCACCACACCCAGCTAAGTATTTTGTATTTTTAGTAGAGATGGCCTTTACCATGTTGGCCAACTGGTCTCTAACTCCTGGCCCCAAGTGATCTGCCTCCCTTGGCCTCCCAGTGTGTTGAGGTTACAGGCATGAGCCACCATGCCCAGCTGTCCTTAGATGTTAAACATGTTTCTGTACTGCAGGATTTCTTAGTGTTTTAAATGTATGCATTTTTTTATATCTGAGAATTGCTGACATAATAGCGATTCCCATACTTACTTATCCCAAAAACTCTTTTTGTATGAAGAGCATCTTGACATCTCCAGATCTGCTTGAGTAATGTTTTAAAACAATTGAAGTTTGTTTTTTTTTTTAATGCAATTCTTGGCAATTTTATAAATTACAAACTGGTAGGGTTTACTGGTTAATATTTTTTACGGAAGCAACCAAAACTTTGTCTTCTGGGAAATGTAATGGAAAGGTCAAGGGAACAGCAAATAAGAAACTGTTACATGGAAAAAAAAATAAATACATATGTGTATTTTAATATATTAGTGGCTTTAACATGGTATATATATAAATATATGTAAACAATATATTTATGTAATATATATACTTGTATATATATTTACCATGGTAAAGCATGCTAGGCAGTAATAAGAATGAATAGATGTAAGGCTTGAGAGGTCTTCATGATTACACTGTAGACAAAGAAAAAATTTTGAAATAGCCTCTGCAGTAGTGAAATAGGGTTTTATTTAATGTTGAGAGGAATACTGTAATTCCCATAAAATGATGCTAAAAGCAGAGAAGAGGAGAGACAAGCACATCACTTGATCACCAGCAGTTCATGTCCCAGTTTAGTAATGGCTCAGGAAAATAATATGCCATGTCTTTATTGAATGGTCTTTTTTTGTTTCTTAATCATCTGAAGCATTTTAGTTTGTTTCGTATAATAAATTGAATTATAGTAAGAAATTATATAAATTTGTCGTCTATATTTTTTGGTTGAAAAAAAAATTTTAATTAATTTATTTTTTGGTGCAGACTCAGAAGCCTCGTAAGTTCGACTGTGAACTTCCAGATATATCATTAAAAGATTTACAGTTTCTGCAATCATTTTGTCCTTCAGAAGTTCAGCCATTCCTCAGGTAAATGTCATTAGTATTTTTAACTAATTTATAACCTTAAAATGTTTTTATTATTCTGGAATTGTGCCAGGTAGTACGAGTAATCTTTAGAGATGCCCAGATAAGAAATATTTAAGATAGACCGGCTTTCCTATGACTGCTTTGAGAAATTTCTGGGGAACGTAAAACGATTGAAAATGAAGGTAAAGTAAAGGAAGGTATATCTTACATGTAATTTATTTCTTTCTGTAGCTACTCTTTCTTTGCATGCTCTTGTGAAATTTCTAACTTTTTACTTTTTTTTTTTTCTTGAGACGGAGTCTTACTCTGTCGCCCAGGCTGGAGTGCAATGGCGCGATATCGACTCACTGCAACCTCTGCCTCCTGGGTTCAAGCAATTCTCCTGCCTCAGCCTCCCATGTAGCTGGGATTATAGGCACCCACCACCAGGGCTGGCTAATTTTAGTATTTTTAGTAGAGACGGGGTTTCACCATGTTGGCCCGGCTGGTCTCAAACTCCTAATCTCATGATTCACCCTCCTCGGCCTCCCAAAGTACCGGGATTACAGATGTGAGCCATCATGCCTGGCCCTAACTTTTTACTTTACTGATTATGACACAGACTTCTTAAAATACTTCTGGTATTAATTAAAAAGGAATGATAAGGTTCTTGTTATTTTTGACATATCAAAATATTTGATAGCAGTTATCTATCATTTCTTTAAGAAATCAGAAGTCTAATTTCATTGTATTCTGTTTCAGGGTTCCCTTACTTTGTGACTTTGAACCTCTACACCAGCATGTACTTGCTCTACATAATTTGGTAAAAGCAGCACAAAGTTTGGATGAAATGTCACAGACCATTACAGATCTACTGAGTGAACAAAAGGCAAATTCAGTTCTTTCAGTTTCTTTATTAGTGTAAAATGTTTGTGTTGCTGCAGCTCTTTAAGCCTTTCTTTCTGCTTTCCAGGCATCCGTGGGTCAGACATCCCCACAGTCTGCTTCTTCACCAAGGATAGAAAGGACGACCGGAATTACAACTACTACCTCACCAAGAACTCCTCCACCACTGACTGTTCAGGATCCCTTATGTCCTGCAGTTTGTCCCTTAGAAGAATTATCTCCAGATAGCATTGATGCACATACGTTTGATTTTGAAACTATTCCCCATCCAAACATAGAACAAACTATTCACCAAGTTTCTTTAGACTTGGATTCATTAGCAGAAAGTCCTGAATCAGATTTTATGTCTGCTGTAAATGAGTTTGTAATAGAAGAAAATTTGTCATCTCCTAATCCTATAAGTGATCCACAAAGCCCAGAAATGATGGTGGAATCACTTTATTCATCAGTTATCAATGCGATAGATAGTAGACGTATGCAGGATACAAATGTATGTGGTAAAGAGGATTTTGGAGATCATGCTTCTCTGAATGTCCAGTTGGAAAGATGTAGAGTTGTTGCCCAAGACTCTCACTTCAGTATACAAACCATTAAGGAAGACCTTTGCCACTTTAGAACATTTGTACAAAAAGAACAGTGTGACTTCTCAAATTCGTTAAAATGTACAGCAGTAGAAATAAGAAACATTATT